>NW_004624778.1:11205756-11226020 GCF_000247695.1 Heterocephalus glaber | reverse complement strand
AATTTGTCTTCCAGGGTACTTCTTAGAAGTTGTCAAATTTATTTCAAAAAAGATTTTTGTAATATGCTTTCTATATCCTTTTAAATTCTGTAAAACCTGTAGTAATATCTCCTAGATCTTAATATTGTAATTTTAAAAATGTATAACTGTTATTGTGTAACAGGAAGAAAAGGTCTAAAGGAGCAGGGGAAGTGGGAAGGGTAGGGGAAGGGAAAAACGGGAAAAGAAAAAGTATGAGAAGAGGAAAAAAATGGAAACAAGGTCTTTGCCAATAGGGAAGGGTGGAGGGGGTGAAGGGAGGGCAGGGGAAGGGGAAAAAAATAAGAACCTAGAGACTCATGTAATGGTACAAGATCCCAATGATGAATGTAACCGTATTTTATACCTAAAATGTACCAATAAAGTTAATGGGGGGAAAAACACCCCAAAAAACCCAACAAAAAGAACCTAAGGATAGAGAGGGTTGAACCTGGTATCAAGTGACATCAAAATCATTGTTGGGTATAGTTTTGGGGTTTCTCCTGGGACAAAGGATATGACACTGACTTCCTCTGTCTTGAATTAATAAGCCATGGAATCAAGTGCAAACTCCTTTCTGTCTTGGTCCTCTAATTATTTTTTTTCTTTTTGTAACAAAGAAACTGAAGTCCAGTGCTTTGCCCAAGATGATAAATGGCTAGTATATAAATTACACATGGCAGCTGTATGTGCGGGAAATGATCACATCCCTTGGATTCATCACAGAGGACTCTCTGTGGCTTCAGCTGCCCTCATTAATAGGAGGCAATCTCAGTTACCATCTCCACATGCCCCACCAGGCACAGAGTACTGTACAGTATTAGAAGAGCCATGCGTGGGTTGTATAGTTTGGGGTGAGAGTGATCTTCAGAAACTGCATGAAAAGTTTGTTTGTTTGTTTGTTTGTTTGTTTTGCAAAGGGAGGTCTAGTGTTTTAGAGAGAAGTTAGATTCTTCAAGGAGAACACATTCTAAAAGTTAAAATCAAGGTCCAGGTCCTCTCTGAACCTGGTATTTAAAAAGGAAAAATCAGAAAGAAAGAAAGGAAGGAAGAAAGGAAAGAAGGAAGGAAAGAAGGAAGGAAGGGACCAGAGCAGACTGTTTATAAAATTACCTGGGGGGAAAAAGGCTTTATTTCATTCATTCCACATTTATTTTCTGAGCAAGGCTCTAGAGAAAAAAGAGGCTGGAAATTGGAAGATGAAAAGGAAGATAAGGAAAATGCCTTCAAGAACTGAGAATTTAGGTTTTCTCTGACCTTGAGTGCTCAGATACTTTGCCTTTTTACAATGCTGTAGTCCTTCTCTGTCTCCTCATGCAAAGCATCATTTATTGGTATTCTGTGCAGACACCTATGCAGAGGCTGGCCTCTGTCCTCAAGGAGCTTGCAGTCTGGTAGAGAAGTTGAGAACTGTCCATGCAGAGTACCAACTATACAAGGCAGCCTGTGACCAGAGGTAAGTGTTCCTAGGGTTCTGAAGGAGGAGGGCTGTGTGGGATGTGGGTTGGCTTATGGTTGTAGCGGTATCCTTAGGAGCAATAATGGGGGGGGGAGAGAGAGAGAGAGAATGGTTTTAGAAAGATTCCCCAGGCAGAAAGAGTGAAATAATAAGCCAAGAAGCAGAGTGGAAACTCTCAGAGCGTAAGAGAGAGGCCATGAGGAGTTCAGTTGGGAGAATAAGAGGTAGAGCTTTAGATCCTGGCTTTTTCTTAGATGCAGCCTCCTAGTCATGGCCCATTTTTACCCTCAATCCTTCTCCTATGCCCCAGGACTAATGTGGTTCACCTGAGCTCCAGGGAAAGGTGGCCAGGACCCAGGGTAGAGATCCAGCCCCACCCTTCCCTGGGCTGTGGCACCTAGAAGGAGGCTGCTAGAAGGCATGATCTGTTTCCTCTGGTCTCTAGCAGCAGCCACTGGTGCAAACTGAGTCTCAGACTCCTACTGCCTGCAGAAGTCAGTTCAACCATCCACATTTCCTCCCAATGCAGAATCTTGGCCCCTCCAGACTCATTTCCCCAGCAGATCCAATGCCTCCAAATGAATGATTTCTCCCTTGTGTCTGGCCCTTCCAGTTGTTCTTGGCAGGAAGGCTGGTCTGCCTCAAGCTACTGCTACTTCTCACCAGGAAGCAGCATACCCTCTTCCATCTTTGCCTTTGAAGGATATAGTCATTGCAGAAATTTTGTGTTGTCAGTTGCTTTCTTCCAGTACTTTGAATATATTATTTCCTGTCTTCAGACTTCCATTGTTTCTGTCAAGAAGTTGGTATAAGTTTTATTCCTGCTCTTTGGAGGTAATATTTGTCTTTTTCTTAATATTTCAAAGATTTTTGTGTGCCTTGGTATTTCAGTTGTGTGGAGTTAATTTTGTCACCATGTCCTGAATGTCTCCTGTGTTCTTGTCTTCATCTTCCATCCTTTCACCTTCTGACCCATAACCACTCTCTCGGGCCCTCACCTCTTCCAACCCCTATTTTGGTGTATTGTTAGGCTGGCTCTAGTCTCCATTCTTCCAAACTTCTCTCCTCTAATCTTTTTCTGCATTCCCAAGCCCTTGTGGATTTTCTAATACCAAACCTGACTGTGTCACGCCTCTGCTTAAAATCTCAAGAGATTTCTCATTTCCTGTGGAGTAAATTCCTAGCTTCTTATGTGACTTAGGACTTATTTTAGTCTAATTTGGGTTTCTATAACAAAATACCTGAGGGTGAGTACTTTATAAAGAAAAGAAATGTATTTAGCTCACAGTTCTGTAGATTCAAGAGCATGGTGCCAGCCTCTGCTCAGCCCTTGTGATAGCCTCATGGCAGATGGCATCATGATGGTGGGTACACATGAAGAGGAGATCATACAGTGAGATAGGAGGCCAGAGACCAAGCCAAGACATCCAAACATCCTTTATAACAATCTATTTTCATGAGAACTGATTCAGTTCTGCAAGAACTACATCAATCCTTTCTGAATGTTGTGCTCTGTTATGAGTTAGATCTAGAATGCCACCCCCCCCCCCATATTAGAGGTGGGGCTTTTGGAAGGTGAGTGCATCATGGGGGTGCTATATTCACCAGAGGATTCATCCATTGGTGAGTTCATGGCTGAATGTGCTTTTAGAAGTAGGTTACTGTGAATATGATTTGGAAGGGTATGTTCTTGTCCCTGGCTTCTCCCTTCTGTCTCTGCTTCCTGGCTGCCATGGATTGAACAGTTTTCCCACACTTAGGCCCTTCCACTGTGCCCCTTCTGCCTTGGAGCCAGCCAACTGTGGACTAAACTATGAGTCAAAAAATCCTCTTCTCTTTTACACTGTGAGTGTCAGGGATTGTGTCTCGGCTATGAGAAAGCTGACTGATACAGCCTCCAGGACCTAATTGCTTTGCCCTAGACGCCACCTCTTAAAGGTTCTATCACCTCAACATCACCACACTGAGATCCAGGCTTCCAGCCCATGAACCTTTGGGAAACACATTCAAGCTGCATCTAAATCATAGAGGACTCCACATATCTTTGGATTTATTTCTAACTATGTTCTGCCTTTACCTTTATACTCTAACAACTCTAATGTGTTTCTAATTCTTCCATGCCCCCACCTGCTCTTTCTTCCTCTGTTCCCTAGTAGATCCTCCCCCACATGCTCGTGCTGCTCTTTCTTGCTGGAAAGCGCTTCTTTCCCTTTACCTGACTTAGTCCCATTCATTCTTTCAGTCCTGGCTCAGTCATCCAAACCTTGCCATTCTCGTCTCTGTTCCTGCCCCTTCCTGTGTGCTCCCATAATGCCTTTTGCATACTTCCATCATCACACTAATAGTCACACAAATAACTCTTCAAGGGTCAATCTTCCCCTCTAAGTTGAGTGTTCTTTGAGCAATGGTGTCTTATTCATCTTCTATATCCCAGTGCCTCTTGCCTTACCTGGGTTATAGAATACCCTTAGTAAATATTTAAGTGATTGATGATTTAATAAGTAAATTTTATGAAAAGTTTTTTAGTCATCCTTGTTTGACTCAATAGATTAGTCTCATTTCAGTTGTAAAAAAAATATAGACTAAGCATCCTCTCTCTAGTTGTGAAAGATGAAAGGCCCCCCAAAATCTCTCCCTCCAGAACTATTGACAAAACCCACACTGACTTCTGCCTTCTTTCCAGCTCCTCTACCACTCAGAGTTCTTAACACATGATCTAGTCCTTAATAATATGTGACCTCCTATTGTTCTTTAATTGTAACACCAAGGGGGAAGATTGAAGAACTACGTGTTTTCTGTGACATTATTCCATTGGTTTGGTTCAATACTGAAGCCTTATTTCTCAATGACATGGAAATTGGCCATTAGGAAAGTCTGTTTTCACTAAATGTGACCACCTTGATGGTGGTTGGGACTGGGCAGAGCTTGAGGTGTTGAAGTCTGCCTTCCTGGGAGGGGCTTTGTAGGTGGGGACCAAGTGCCAAGTTGCACCAATGAGAAGAAGGCATCAAGAGCACGTGCTGAAGAGTGATGAACCATCACATCACAATAGCCCTAGGGAAGGGTTGGGATGTTGGCTCTGACTTACACTGGAATTGGCCAACAGGGAATGTAGCACCAGGCAACTGTAGGAAGCCCTACTGCCCAATAGCAGGGTGCTGAGGGCTTAGATGGAGCAAGGCCTCACAGTGGAGCTGTCCTAGGTGGACCAGTAGCAGGTTAACCAGGGACAAGAAACTCTGGACTCCTTAGTGAATGCTCTGCAGATAGGATAGTCTGGCTTGAGGGTGTGAGTGTGTGGTGGAGGAAAGGAAGGGCTGATGTCACGTAACCCAGACAGAGGATTTAGGTTTTATATGCTGCTCTGGGCAGACACTAACCATAGCTAGTTATGTAAACAGGTGAAAAATCCAAGAAACAAAAAGTGAAATACTCAAAGTGCAGAATAGGTCTAGATGAGAGCGAGATGGGGCTAGGGACTGAGGTGTAGCTGAGAGCTTTGAACCACATGAGTGGGCAGTGAGTACAGTTCCAGAGAGCCAAGCCAGTTACTAACACCCATAGTAGGCCATAAGGCCAAGGGACGAGGAAGTAGATTGTGAAACAAGGGTTAAGGAGTCAT
This sequence comes from Heterocephalus glaber, assembly GCF_000247695.1. The sequence goes on along the minus strand of NW_004624778.1, from coordinate 11,220,921 downwards.
ATGTAGTAATTGGGCATCCGAGGGAGTGAGGTAAAATAGGGTTAAGTCTGAGGTCTATGGCTACTTCCCAGGAAGTCCTGGGGACAAGGGAGGGGAAGGCCAATGTTATGGCCAGGGCATAGACAAGATGATGGTTGGGAAGTTTATAAGATGGTCAGATCCAAGGAAGCCACAGAAAGAAAATGGTCAAGAAAGCAGCAGACAAGTGGGTCTGGTACAGGCAGCAAGCTTTGATAACTGGGGCAGCATTTCATAATTCCCTGAGCTCCTATTTGACCTCTGGAGGGGCAGAGACCAGGCAGGCAGAGGGTGGTTTAGTAAGGGCTTATTCCAAGTAACAATAAGCAATCCAGAGCATATGACATCTGGATAGGAAAGCAGTACTGATCCTGCCACCTTGCTTATGACTCGGGCTACCCCAGCACAGTCTCCTGGAAAGTCTATAACTGATATTGGCTTTACTTTGGCTGACTAAGGGGTCTCAGGCCATTCTACAACCAGGGGATTGTAGTGTCTATTTTTGGTAGCATCTATTGCAGATAAACCTTCAGAAGCATGACTTCTTGATTATATCTTAGTTGGAGACATCCTATACATCTGACCAATTTGCTAATTCCTGGCCCCTACTTGGAAAGCTTCCAGCTCATTTTCATGCTACACTGCGCAGTTCCGCCTTCTTAATGTAGTCTTAAAGTTGTATTCAGTAAACAATGGGTATAAAATCAAATTAATTATTGGACACTCCATGCTATTTAATTTTAAGGCTCCCAATTTGATAGTATTTCTTCTCAGGACAACAAGGCGTGCAGTGCCAGGCGGCTGGACTGGTCTTCTTTGAACATCTTGTGGAGGTGGAGAAAGGAGAAAGGAGAAAGGGGGAAGAATTAAGAAAACTGAAAGGAGAATGGTGGTAGAGAGAACCATGCTCTTTATTATGGGGAAATGTTTTTCAATCCAACTTCCTGGGATCCCCCAGTTATCTAGACATTCAAATAGGAAGAGGACAAATGAATTGTTAGGAAAAAAATCCAAAGACTTGAAGGGTATTCTGTCTCAGAGTTCTTGGGTTGTATTTGCTAAAATTCCTTTCCAGAATGGTCAAGATTTGAGCTCTTTCCACCTGTACTCACTCCCAATTCCTCACTAGGTCTCAGATTTATTCTTTGATCTTTTTCCTTGATTGAAGTTTTTTTCTGAGCTGTGCCGAGGATGTTCAAGTAAACCAGCAGACCCTGATTTCTGACTTTAAAGACCATATCAGATCCCTGTCATACTCCCATAAGACCCTTGGGGCTCATCTTCATTGCATTGATGCTATTTGTGATTGTATGTTTACTTGCCTGAGTATATAATTAATTAATGTCTGTCTCCTCCTCTTGAGCTGCATCTTCTCTGTGGATGGGGGCCATTTCTCTTTCACTCACTGTTGTGTTCCTGCCCTTCAGTACCTGCCCTAGAATGTACTGAGCACACGGTAACTACTGAAGAAAGAGTGACTAAAGTCAGCAAGGAAGAAGGGAAGGAAAGGGCCTTCTTTAATTCCTCAGAGGTCATAGCCTGGGACCCACAGCTTCATTAGAATCCTGGAACTTGGTTCCTGGTATTCCATAGGAGCTGAGTAGAACTTTCCCAGGAGTCTGGACTCCCCATTAGCCTGCAACGTCCAGCCTTTTCCTGTGCAAGCCTGGCTTCCCATGGGTCTAGTTGGCTGAGATGGTTTTACTCTGCTGTCCTAACAAGATCTCTGCACACAAGCATGATTGTGTCTTCCTTCTCCAAGATCCTAAGCTCCATGGACAGGAACTGTGCCTTCTTTTACACCTGAAACCCCTACAGTTATGATTCTCTCCTGTACATATTGCTCCTTCTGTTTCTTCCACTTAGAGAAGCCTCCCTTTTTCTCATTCAAATCCTTCCATCTTCCATGGCCTAGCATGTGCTCCACCTCCCCCTGGAAGTCTTTCCAAGATATTCCACCCAGCAATGCTCTGTCCTCCATAGAAAGCCTTACACTGTGCTTTTATTGCAACTCGCCTTCATTTTTACTGATTGTGACTTCTTGCATGACTGAAGGCAGGTGTCTCCTCTGTTTCACATAACCATCTCTTCCCAATTGGCCCTGGATTTTCATAGTTTGAATGCCTGAAACTCTCTTGGGCCTGGAAAAACCAGATCACTTGATTACCCTTACCCTTACTCTATCTTCAGCTACCCATTACAAGTCTCTGTCAAGCTTTAGTCAACTTGAAATTCAGGATTCAATTCAAGAATACCTTCCTCCAGAGAGATGTCCCTTTCCCAAGGACAGAAAATGTCCACTCTTCTGATATAGTTACTGCTCTACTGTGTGCCTGCAACTGTGGGTTTCTCTGGTCACATGTTCCATATCTCAAGTGCCCAGAGCAGCATTTGACACATAGCAGGTCCTCAAGAAGGAGGGGTTTGTTGAACAAGCATGTGTTATGAGTTAAATTGTGTCCCCACAAAAGATCCTGAAGTCTTAATCCCAGTAACTGTGACTACAACTTTATTTGGAAATAGTCTTTGCATGTGATAAAGTTAAGGTGAGGTTATCAGTGTGAGCCCTAATCTAGTATGACTAATGTTCTTATAAGAAGGAGAAATTTGAATATATAGAGAGGCACATAGACAAGAGAATATAAGATGACCCAGAGAGAAGATGGCCTAATTAAAGCCAAGAAACACCAGAGGCTCTCCAAGAAGCTAGGAGAGAATCCTGGAACAGATCCTTCCCTAGTGACTTCAAGGGACTGTGCTCCTATCAAGACCTTGATTTTGGATATCCATCCTCCAGAATTGGGAGATAATAAAATTTTGTTGTTTAAGTCACTAATTCTGTGGTACTTTGTTATAGTAGCCCTGTGTTAGTTACTTTTCTCTCATTGCTGAGACAAAATATTTGACAGCCCAAGGTAAAAGGGAAGGGTTTTATTTGGCTTACAGTTCATAGAATAGGTTTCAGTCTATAGTTGGCTGGCTCCAAGACAGGGATGGCAAACAGACATTGCAGAGGAGAAACAATATGGCGCACATAAGGTAGCAAAGGCAAGAGGAAGGGTTTAACAGCATCTTTCTGCCCCCTTTATCTTATTCAGACTACCAGGATGAGGTCAGTGCCAAACTAATCATTTACATGTAGTGGTTTTGTAATCACATGCCCTTAACCCCAGCATCACACATTCTGGATTCAACTACCTCTGAAAAAGAAAGTCCCACCTCATCCACATGAGGCTTTGGGAGAACATCTCAACACAAACCATGACAAGCCCCACGAAACAAATTTAGTAGAGTTCAATTAGAAAATAATTATGTTCTCCATCCCACTTTAACCTGAGTACAGGTACAAACCTGCTCTGCAGGGCTTGAGGCTTATATTACCCCTCGTCAAAATCTTGGAAACCACAAAATTCATTGTCTAGTTCTCAGATAATGAATGGTCTTCAGGTCTCATCCAGTCAGAAGAATCATCTTATTATAGTACTTAGAGTATCCAGTAACATAATGTTTAACTGCATACTAACAATTTTTCTCCCTTCAATATACCTGGTGGCTCTTGCAGCCTGGATTGAAGAGGAGGGGTATAATCAACTTCTCCGTTTCCTTCTATATCACCCTCACTGCTGGCCCCAGGAATTTCCTGATCCCCAAGTGGTAGGGAGGGAAAAGGGGTGTTACTCTTCTGAAAATAAAGTAACTGGAGCTGTGTGGAAATTGCTTCATATTGACTTTCCCTGATTGGCCCATGTTCTGCAGTGATCACTTCTAGGGACACTTTGGCAAAGATCCCACAGGGAACACTTGGCTGCACTTTCTGCAGGAGAATGCACTTTTTCAGGTGCTGGGGTGGCCATGGACAACTTCTTAGGCTTCCTGCCGGGCTCCTCTCAACCCTCCATCAGGTCTCTCCGGCACGCTTTCAAAAGACTCCCTGCTTCCCTTTCTTGATGTCTCACACTTGGTCCAAGGGAGGACAGAGGGTCCCAGTGCAGCCAGGTGCCTTCTTATCTCTTCATCACCCTGGGTCAGGAGCCATAGCTTCTTTGTTTAGGATGCCACATAGTGACCCAGTGTGTTCTTGCTCCTAAGAAAACAGTACACTTGAAGCCCTTCTCCCTAGGCCTGCAGTAAGGGGAAGGTACCCATCCCACCTGTCCCTGTGAGTGTAGGACTCATTGTACAGCCACAGCTCTTGCTCTCCAAAACAATCCTTTGTTACAGTGTCTTCAACCCTTAATATCTTTGAGGGGTGTGCAGTGAAGATCTACATAGGTGGTCTGTGCTTCAGTTTTAAATGTGGGCAGTGGCAGCTGGGAAAGTTGATTTGCTTTGGTTCCCAGAGGAACTAGGGCTGAGGTATAAGAAGTATGAGATACATCAAATGAACCAGACCATCTTGAGCTGGAAAGTTAAGAAGCTCTCCAAGAACGAAGGGCACCCATAAGAAGACACAAGAGCCAACTCAAGGTTCCAAACAGTCATCTCTGGGACAATGCAAACATCAAAATGACAGGAACATGAATGAATTATGACCCATAAATTAAAAAGAATGCTTGGGTCCATGCTGAGACTGAAAATAGAATGAGTCTAGGAATAAGAAATGTGTCCTTAGTAGTTTGACTTGTACCCCAAGTGTCTTCACAGAGAGGAGCTCTCATTTCATCCCATCCTCCCCATTTTTCAGATGGAGAAACTGTAACTTGGAAAGACATAGTTTCTTTCCCAGGGTCACTTAGTAGTCTAATAAGTGACAAATATAGGACAAATACCCAGGCTGCTGGACCCTGGTAAAATCCTGATGATGCCCCAGGCTGGCTAGAAGTGACCACCACAATGAGCCTCTACTTGCCCACCACTCTTAGACATGTCTCTTGCCCATTGTGGAGGTCACATCTTGTCCTCTGTGTCTGACTATTGCTCTCTTCTCCCGGGTGAAAGGAATGTCCTTGGAGCAACTCGCAGAGGATATGACCACTTTCCCACCTATTGGCCCCCATGCCAAAAACTTATTAAGCAGCAGCCTGTCACCTCCACCTTAATAAATAAGAATCTCTTTTCAGCTTCTTTGTCTTCCTCACCTCAGGGGGCCCACCTCCTGTAACCACACTGTCAATTACACCTCATGTCTAGCAAGGCCAGAGCTAATGAAAAGCAATAGAGAATTCACAGCCTTTTAATGAGGGAAACATGCCTTTTTACAGGGAACAATTTATTGGGCCAATTCCCCCTGTCCATCACCCAGGGGAGTTGCTGCCTTTTTGTACCCTGTGTTTGTTACCATGTCAGGCACCATGTAAAATTGCCAGCCAAGCACTGAGGTGAAGGCTCTGACTCAATTTGCAGGGTGACATCTCTAATCTCCCTCCTTGAATCAGTAAGTGATTCTGGCAATGATATGCATAGAAATTAATTACTCCACCCTTCTGCTTCCTGGACAGCCAGGAGCAGGACATCCTTCCTGGCCAGAGCAGCAGGGCCAGTGTCCAGTGACCTTCATCATCCCTAGCTGTTTGTCCTGGTAGGAGGGTAGAGGGGAGACAGGATGCCATTATCCTAAAAAGGCAAAGGAAAAATTCAGGTGAGGAGGTCCTTTTGTGCTATTAAGCCCTATTAAAGGCCAAAAGCAAATACCAGGTCTTTCACCATTTCCCAAGGAGAGAGGGAGGTTGAAAATACAGAAAGAATACCCAAGGCTGAGATTTATTCTGCCAGTAGTTTTCTCTGTGACCTTGAGCATGGAGCCTCATCTCTGAAGTTAAGTGTTGCAAACAGAGCGATTGCTCCAATGCTCTGCAAAACAGGATTTCCCCCTACCCCCCCATCTCTGGATAATATATTAAAATTGCTCTAAGTCATTGGACTTCAGGTTTGGTTGACCTGTGTGACCTCGAGTAAGTCCCTTTAATTCTCTGCATTGGGTCATATTGTTTAAAATCTACCTACTTTCAAAGATGGCACTGTGGGTCAAATGACATAGTTGCTTTAACATATAAGATTATATAATTTAAATTCCATACTCAGGGTTGGATTGGAAGTATTAGAGCAGTGATGGTAAATCTTTTAGTGCTTTCAAGCAGTCTGCTGCAGCATACGTATGTACCATAGATTCAGCACCACTGAATTAGAAGAAGCATGCATTTTGAGAAGAACTGACCCAGAATTCTTTCCTTAAAATATTTTCTACCCTTTTTGACACATCTGAAATCCTACTGTTAGAGATTCATCTTTGTCTTCATATATCATTTAATTAATAATAAAGTAATTTTTTTTACTAAGTACTTCTGTACTCTATTCTAAGTACCATACTTGGATAAATAGATCACTATCACACTTACATGAGTTCACAGCAAGATTTGTAAGGCAAATACTATGATTATTTTATGAAGTTGAGATTCTGAAGAATAAATTAGCCAGTGTCTGTGTTATGGCTTGTACTTGGATGTTCCCCTAAACCTCATGCTTTCTCAGAGGTGGCTGAATCTAGAATGTGTGATTGACTCATGGTGGGGCTAGAACCAAGGGCACTAGGATTAAGGGCCTGAGTGCTACCCACCCTAAGAGGTCTGAATAAGATAAAAGGGGGCAGGCAGAAAGATGCCATTAAGGTCTCTTGTTGCTTTTCCTGTCTTCCACTGCCATGAACTGTTGCCCCTCTGCCACTCTGCCTTGGAGCCAGCCAAATATGGACTGAACCCTCTGTGAACTGTAAACCAAATAAACCTTGTCCTCTTTTTTTTTTTTTTGTACCGGGAATCGAACTCAGGTCCTTGTGCTCGCGCAGCAGACGGCGAAACCACTGAGCTAAATCCCCGGCCCAAACCTTGTCCTCTTTAACTTTGGGTATTGAATATTTTGCCTTAGCAATGAGAAAAAAGTAACTAACACAGTCTGTAAGCAAAAAGAACATAATATTTTAAAAATACCAACTTCTCTGAGATATAATCTTCCAAAAATAAATCATACACATTTTGAGTGTAAAATGTGGAGAGTTTTGACAAAAGTATACATCTATGAAACAACCACCACAATCAAAATGTGAAGCATGCCCATGAACCCCAAAGGGTCCTTGTGCCCCAAAGCAGTCAATTTTTACTCCATGCTTAGGAATATGCTGATCTGTTCATTTACTATTGTTTAGATTTTTATTTTTTTAGCATTTTACAACACACATATACAGTGGTACCTTGTTACATTAATGGTATTGTTTGCAAATGATTTGGTCCACAAACAGGAGTATTTGGCAAAATTTTGTTTTTGTTTGCAAACTCCACATGGGTGACAAATATTACCACAGCCTTCTTTTCCATATGAGCACAAATATGGCCATCTTTTCTAAAATCATAGAACAAATTAAGTTCTGCTTTTTCCTTTATCCTGTGCTTAAAAATTATCAACTTTTTGGATGTATGAGACATTTGTCTTTTTGTTCTTTTTATTCATTCACCTATTGATGAATATTTATGTTTTTCTCAGTTGGTAATTTTTTAAAAGTTAACAGGTTTTTTTGAAAGTTTTCTGTGAATAAATGTAAATTCTGATAGATTTTTCAGAATTTTCTAAGTGCATGGTCATGTTATCTGAAAATAAAGATGGTTTTAATTATTCTTTTCTTTTTTTTTAATAGGAAGATATTTATTGATAGGAAAGCTCCTGAGGGGCAGAAGGGGTCCCGAGTGGGTAGCCAAAGACCCCACTTTACAGAGAAGTTTTATAGGGTGAAACCCACATGGGTACAACATGGGCCACAGCCGTGAACATCCAATAAGTTTACAAGGACAGTCACTTAGGTAATGGTGGTCCACTTGGGAAGCAAGTCACATAGCAAGTGTACAAGGATTTTCAGTAAGGATGGGGATCAGGGATATTTTCTGGAGAGGCTGGGTTAAGACCTTGATCCCCCACGCAGGTGATTGATGCCTATTTAGAATATCAATCACTGCTATTTATCCCCAGGGGAAGCACAAGGGTGTGTAGTTTGTCTCCTTTTAGAATTCTGGCTTTCAGTGAATGTTATTTTCTAATCTGTAAGACTTTTATTGGGTTTTCTTGCCTTATTGCATTAGGTAAGATCTCCAAGTACAGGGTTGGGCAAGGGCAATGAGAAAGAATTCTTTATTATTAGAAAAGTATACAGTATTTCACTATTAAGTATCATGTGATCTCTGAATGTTTTTATAGATATCTTTTATCAGATTTGTAGTTTGGTGAGTATTTTTTTTAAGATCATGCATGGTGTTGAATTTTACCAAATGTATTTTCTGGGACCAGGGATTTACCTCAGTGGTTCCGATGCCTGCCTCCCAAGCCCAAGGTCCTGAGTTCAATCCCCAGTACCAAAAAGAAAACAAAACAAAACAAAACAAAACTGAGGTACCAAATGCATTTGCTGTATCTGTTTAAATAAACATGGTATTCTTTATTTCATTAATATGGCACATTATATTGATTGATATTTGACTGTTAAGCTAACGTATTTCCTATATAAACCTCACTTGACATGGTAGATTACTCTTTGTATATCTTTCTGGATGCACATAGTTAATAAATTGTCACAGATTTTTATGATTATATTTAAGAGAGAGAGTCTGTAGTTTTCTTGTTATATTTTTGGTTTTGGTGTTAGGGATAATGGTCTCCTCATAAAACAATTTGGAAAGTGTTCCTTCTTTCTTATGTTCTGAAAGAGTTTATAGAGGATTGGTATTATTCATATATATATATATACACACACACACACACACACACACACACACACATAGTGGTACCTCAGTTCACAAAAGCTTTTATTTGCAAACAGAAGCATTTGGCAAAATTTTGTTTTTGTTTGCAAATTCTGCACCAGGTAACAAACATGACTCCAGTACCATCTTTCTCATACAAAAACCAATGTGGCCAGTTTTTCCAAAATTATAGAACAAATTATGTTTATGAACTAAGGTACCCATATACATAAATATATCAGGAAGTTCTTTTGTTTCTTTAAAAAATATTTTTCTGGTTTTTTATTACTAATTATTTCATCTTTGGTCAGTTTTGTTCTTTGTGTGTTTCAAACAACTTGCCCATTTCATCTAAGTGGTTGAATGATTAGCATAAAAATACTCCCAACATCCCTTTATTATTCTATTGTTTTCCACAATGTTAGAGTCAGAATTTCAACACAATTCTCCCTGACTCTAGAGTTTATGCTCCTTCTGTTGTGCAATCTTATTCCTTTTCTGAAATGGAGTTTGTCTGTCAGGGACAATGTACTGTATGAGGTCCTTAGGAAGAAATACCTGAACAGCAGTTGAAGCAGAGAAGAAGAACCAAGTTTGTAGAAGTAAGTTCATGCATGTGTGCATTAACCTTGGGTGAAAGAGTTTAAGGAGTGGAGCTGTGGAGCTCAGGAAAGGCTCAGGAAGGAGGCATCAACAGTCTATTTCTTTAAAGTAATGCATTATACACTTGGATTACATGAGCACACAGAGGTTGTCCATGCTGCCACAAGGAGGATCTATGGCTATCAGGGGTGGGCAGAGAAAGAGGAACAGATGCTGTATTACTGATCCCATGCACAGTGCTCTGGGATTAGCTTGCCTGTCCCATATTCCCACTGGACAAAGGAATGAATGATTCATGAGCTGGGCACAAGATTTCATTCAGATGATGGCTGTATTTCCTCTCTTCACAGCAAAACTCTCATGTTTACAACATATGTTGACAATATGTATCTTTAGCTTGGTACAAATGCATCATTTTCTTATGCAGAATGCACCTCTCTTCCCTTATTTCAAACTAGCAGGACTTACCTTCTGCTAAAGAAAGAAGATATTTACTTTCCCAGCTTCTCTTGCAGCTAGATGTGGCCTTGTGACCAGTCATTGTACAATAGTGTCCCCCATGTCTGTGGGGGATACATTCCAAGACCCCTACAAGTACCCTGAAACTTCAGATAATACCACACCCTTTAATTTAGTGCCCTTTCTATCTTACTAAGCATTTTTCATACACTCTGGTCATAATTTTATACAGTTTGAGGTGCAATAGCAAAACTCATAAATTTCTTTTTCTTTCTTTGCAATGTTACTGATAGAAGATTTGTTCCTTCTGTGCATCTTGACAATATCAGCATACATTTATTTTGTTTCCTTGTTGAGAATCCTCACATTCATTTAAAGGAAGTACTTTATGGCTTCTATTTGGCATATCTGATTTGTAATATTATTGCTCTCATGCTTAAAGGTCATTACTAAGTAAATTAAGAATTGCTTGAACACAGGCACTGTATACCACACAGTCAAATTGATTATTGAGACAGCTACTAAATGATGAACAGGCAGGTAGCATATATTACATGTATACACTGGACAAAGGAATGAATGATTCATGAGCTGGGTGCAAGATTTCATTATGCTACTCAGAATGGTGCCCCATCTAAAACTTATGAATTATTTATTTCTAAATAATGCATTTATATATTGCAGGTAAACTTAAACCTCAGAAAGTATAAATGCAGACAGATAGGAAGGAACCGCTGTGTGAAGAAAAGTCTGTTGGGAGATTTCTCTTTTCCTCCTGGTGAGCATTTTCACAGCTTACCCTGGCTTCATATACTTTAAACTAAGTTAAATGAAGATGGGATGCCTGGCACATGGAGAAGTTCTTTTAGGGCAATGGGCAGCAAAGCTGAGTTTGGAAAGCCAATATACATCAGATGGCATATAAGAAGAATAAAAAGAACCCAGATCCTTGATGATATCATTGAACCTCTGAACATCCCTGGAACCACTTACCTTCAGGCTTATTGATGAAAGACAGTAAATGTATTTTTAAGCCACTTTTAGGTGGATATTGTTTTATCAGAGCTTTAACATCTTAACTGATAAGCCCATTAGGGTCACTTCATACTTAGTGGTCTCACTTGGTACCAAGATGTTTACAAAATCAGAAATGTGAGCGCTCTGATCACATAGCATTATTAAAAATCAAAATGGCCCAGAAAATGCTTGTATTAATATAATCTTAAGACTATGAGGAAAATGAAAATATGAACTTAAGTATTCTTATAAATATGAACCTAAGTAGTCTGGAACTCTGCAAGAATATATCCGTGATCTTAGCTCAAAGACCCAAGTGGGAGGAACCTCCAGAAGAGTGTGTTTAGAAAGCAAAAATTTTGTAAGATGGTGAAATATTTGTAACATCCCTTGGTTTGTTATTTACATAATCTCTTGCCACTTTCTCTAGAACAATTGCCAGCATAACCTTTAAATTACAAAGGAACTTGGGATTTGCAGTGTAGTAGTAAGAAATAATAATGACTTTCAATTGTAAAAGCAGCCTTCTTAAATGAAGATGAGTCTGGAGGGATTAAAAGAGTGGTAAGATGAAAGGGGAGAGTGCTAAAACCTGGAGGAGAGAACCCAATCAGCCAATAAACCCATGAAAAAGAGGGCTGTCTTCATAATACGAAGAAAAATGCACAGAACCAAACATTAAAGCAATATGGTGCTATTACAAAATGTTATTCAAAATACTATTACACAAATCAGGAGGTCTGATCAGACCAAGGATGATATGAAACTATCCTCATTCATAAACACTGCTATTGAGGGGGTTAATTGCCAAAACCATTCTGAAGAACTATCTAGCAGCATCTGAAGAAGATGTACAGACACTTACAACCAGCAACTCTACAGGTCCTATTGCAGATTGTGCATGAGAACATGAAGGTTCATGGGAACACCATTCATAACAGTGAGGAGGTGGAACTACCAACTGTACCCTCATTATTTTTTAAGAGGGGACCTGATCAATAACATGTTGTGTATTCACAGAGAAGAATGCTACAGAGCACTAAAGATGAATGAGCCAGCACATTTCCATTGTTGAATAAGGGAGGAGAGTTGTAGAAGATTGTGCACAGCATTCTTCCATTTATGCAGATTAAAAACTTGGAAAATGAGACAGTGTGCCTTTGTGGGTTCATGCCTGTGCCTTAGTAGTACAAAAACTTATGTAGAGATTATAAAACCAGGATCGTGATAGTTCCTACCTCCCATGGGGAGGAAAGCAAACAGGACTGGAAACCAATATACAAGGCACTACCAATGGACTTGCCCTCTTTATTTCTCAACATGGGGGTTGTATATGGGCCTTCATGAGCTCTATATCTCTTTGTATGTTATACATTTTTTATTAATATTACTTTAAAATGAATGGAAAGCACAGAAGCAAAGGATATTGGCTTGGGGAGAAGTCCTGGGGGCTTGATGTTAGAAAAGTCAGTGGCAAAGCCAGGAGCCTTGGAATTGGAGACCTACACCTAAATCCCACCTCTTTGGCTGGTGAACTGTGATGTGATTTTAGGGGCAAGCTAATTAACCTCTCAAGAACCCAATTTTCCCAGGTGAAAGATAAGACTAATGATATTTACTATTACCTGAATGTGGGTAGTTCAGTAATTAAGTAAAATATTTTGAATAGCCAGTACAGTACTTGTACATTTTAAAAGAGATTGCACATTCTGGTTTATCTGAGGCAAACTTGGTTTATACCTATCAATCTTGAATGTGTTCTGATTTGGAGGATAAGTAACAGTGTGACCCTACACACTGTAAATACTCAATGCAATTATTTAGTCCCCTTTTTGGATTTCAAGTTGATAAACACCAAGCAAAAAAACCTATCGCAACTTATCTGTGCATGGGAGGTCCAGAACCTTCCATACCGTAAGCTCTGAATACCTAAACCATTGAATTTAATTGCTATAGGACTCCCAAACACTAGGGCCAGAATAAAATGGAAAGTTTTGATGTTAAGAACAAAGTAGGGCGACCAATGAGCGGACAGTGAGGGCCTCGGACATGTGAAGTGAGACTCTGTCCCACCCACGCCACACCTGCACCCTGGCCCCCAGACACCAGCTTAGCCATGCGGGTACCTGCAGCGCCCCCATCGCCCAGCTGTGCTGATACCTGGTTCCACATTACAGAGGCACAGGAGGTCAGAAAGGCCATTGTCCTGAGCTCCAGAAGATAGAGCAGAAGTGAACAACGGAAAGAGGGCCTCTCTCAGGCTCCTTGATGAAAATTGAAGCCCATTGGAAAAGTGAAGAGAATCTCTGCAATAAAGGCACATGAGGCCACTGTACTTGGTAAGTTGGAGGGATCATCACCTCCCATCAGAACCTGGACTATCTTCAGGGGAAGGCCAGCTGAAAACTGCAGTAGAACCTTGCAGATTTCAACCCAGCAGGAGGACAGGAGGCTCAACTTGGGACTTACAGCCAGAAATCTGCCTGAATCTCACAGGTCTGCTACTGGCTTGCTGAGACTCATTGACTTATATCTGCACACTGCTGCCTACACTGTCTATTGTGACAGGAGAGACACACCCTGAAGGAGGCCCTTCATTTTTATTTTTTATTTGTTATTTTCAAAATTTTCTTTTTGCTCTTATTTCTAATTTTTATTTTTTCTACCCTTTTCAATTTTTCTTTTTTCTTCTTCTTTTCCTTTTCTCTTTTCTTTGTCTCTCTCACTCTCTCATTCTCTTGCAGTCCCACATTGTTCTTCATCTCCCTTTTTGTTCCTGTTCTGGCACTAATTCAGATTTCTTCTTTACTTTTCTTTTCTTTTTTTTTCTTCCTTCTCTCAATTGTAATTAGTTTTAAAGGAAAGTAAATACAGTTACTAGCCTCCCTATTGCTGTTAGGTTGTTCTGTTCTAGTCTTTGTTCTTTCATTCTGTCTTTTCCTCTTGTCTTCAACAGTTTCATAGAGTTTGCTTGATCTTCCTGTCTCCTCTGGCCTCACTGCTAAACTTTCCCTATCCTTCTACCTATCTATCCCTCCTTCCCCAACTCCTTCTGACTCCCCATCCCAAAGGGTAGAGTTGCTATATTGAAGAGTTTATTCACTGTAAACATATGTTGGGCTGGTCCTTGATTTTGATTTAATTCACACAGTTAAAGGTGATAGATTAATAACTACCACAAACTGTCATTTTCTAAGCTGTGCTTGATGCTATGGTGTTGCTGATTGTATCACTTGGGCTAAGGTGTTGTGATTGATATAATCAGATGTCCTTCCTGGTAAAATGAAAATGAAATAGCCTCAGAGTCATTAGACACTCAAAACCTACAGACCAGATATATCTGGAAGACACCTCTGAGACGCAATCATTCCATAAAGGTTCTAAATACAAGCAACAAAGATAATTACAATAAGCAATTTCAAAGTTTCAACCCAGGAATTGAACCAAAAACAGTACCAACAACAAAAATGAGAAGACCTTTAAGCAAGGCACAAACCCAGACTTCCACCCCACCAAAGGCAAATTCTGGGGGAAATGAAGTGGAAAAGTCTGATAATCAACCACCTGGACACCTTGAACTGATAGCACAGGAAGTAACATAACAGAAACAGATAAAAAAAAGTAGATGAGCTCAGAGCCATGCTAGAAGCCATGAACTCCCAGCATAAGAGAGAAATGGAAACCATGATTGCCCAATATAGGAAAGAAATGGAATCCATGAAACAGATTCAAACAGATATCCAGGAGATTAAAAACTCCAATGAAAGTATGCACAGCACATTAAGGGAATGTGAAGATAGTATATCAGATCATTCCAGCAGCTGTTAGATGATGCAAAGAAGAATAACATAAGACTGATAGGAGTCCAAGAAAAAGCATGAAAAAGTACAAATGACATAAAAAACTGTTCACAGGAGTAATAGTAGAAAACTTCCCAGACAGAGGTGGAGAATTGGACATACAGATAAGTGAGGCACATAGAACTCCAACTAACCACAATAAAAAAATAAATCTACAGCTAGATGTATATTAGTCAAGGTCCCAGAAATCCAACAGAAGAATAAAATCCTACAAGCAGTTAGAGAAAAGAAACAAATCACCTACAAAGGAAAGCTCATCAGAATCACAGCAGACTTCTCAACACAAACCCTCAAGTCAAGGAGAGCCTAGAGTGAAGTATTTCAAGCCCTAAAAGAAAATAGCTTCCAACCTAAACTGTTGTATCCTGCAAAATTATCTTTCAAAATCGATGGGGAAATTAGATACTTCCACGACAAAGAGCACCTGAGAAATTTCATGAACACCAAACCAGCACTCCAAACAATTCTAAACAATATCCTAGAAAAAG
>NW_004624778.1:11134481-11202044 GCF_000247695.1 Heterocephalus glaber | reverse complement strand
CAGCCCAAGTGCCCATCAACTGGAAACTGGATAAAGAAGATGTGGATTTTTTAATAAAATGGAGTGCTACTCAGTCATAAAGAAAGACAAACTAGAAACATTTATAGCTAAATGGATGCATACTGAGGTCATATTCTTAAGTGAAATAAATAGGACACACACGTGTAAATACTGAATAGTTTCTCTGGTGTGAGAAACTGAAAGTATAAATAAGGATTAAAATGGATAATTGATAATTTGAAGTAGGGAGAAAAGATCCAAAGGGGTAAGAGAAGTGGGAGGGGAAGGGGAAAGGGAAGAAGGGAAAGGGAAAATTATGAGAAAAGGAAAAAACAGAAACAAGTCTTTGTAAATAGGGAAGGGTGGACAGTGTGAAGGAAGCACATGGAATGGGGCAAAAATAAGAACTAAGATGCATCATGTACAGGTACATGTACCTAATGATAAATGTAAATGTATTGTATACCTAAAATGTACCAATAAAAGAATTTAAGGGAAAAAAGGAACAAATTATAGCAAAAAAAGTAATGGAAAAATGTAAAATAAGATGCTGAAACAACCCAATAAAAATTTTTATTTAGTACCAGGGATTTTCTAAGTCTTTCACATGTGGAAACACATTTAATCCTTATATATGAGCAAACTGAATCCAAATAATTAGTAAGTGTCATAAATCAAATTATCTCAATCCATTGCCAAAGAATCTACTATGAAGTAATGGGATCAAGTCTTAAAAATAATTAGCTAAAAACACAATATTCAAATGAATGTTGTTCTCCAAAGTAACTGTTAGAAGGTTCTATGTGTGTGATTCCATTTTGTGGACTTTGCTCAGTGAAACTAGAATCTTCTTCTGGAATTCTAATTAAAATATAGGCACAAGCCATGAAATATCCTTAGCTTTCTTGCATTTTAAGGTGCATGTGGCTTTTGTGGAGGAATCAAAATTACATAAAAATACAAAGTAAAACCTGATGAAATAACACTGCAAACACACTTGAATGACTAAATTAAAAAGACCAGTGGACTAACTTTTGGTGAGGATGTGGAGCAACTGAAATTTTTATATATTGCTAGTTGGAAGAAAACATGAGCTGGCCTCCAGAAAACAGTTTGACAGCTTCTGATATAGTTAAGCATGTATTTGCTATATAATATAAGAGAAAAGAAAACTATATCCACAGAAAGTGCTATATGTGAAGCTTTATAGCAGCTTTATTCATAATAGCCTCAAATGGAAAAAAACCTAGATGTCCATCACCAGGCATAAGACAAGCCATCTGTGATGTATTCCTACCCTTGAAATATTACTCAGCAATGAAAATAAAGGGTGACTGATGCATACATCAACATAGACATGTTTCAAATGTATGAGACTGTGTTATGGTTTGTATTTAGATGCCCTCCTAAATCCTCATGTGGTCATAGGTGGGGTTTTTCAGAGGTGGCTGGATCTAAGGTGTATGGTGCTAGGATGAAGTATGTGATGCTGGGATTAAGGATGCCCCACCCTGGGTGTGGGTGACACTGCTCAAAAGGTGGGTAGCCTGGATAAAATATAAAGGCAGACTTGGTTAGTGCTGCTTCACTTCTTTGCTGCCTTCTTCCTATCATGAACTATTTCTCCTCTGTGATGGCCCCCTGTCATGCCTCCCTGCCTTGGAGCCAGCTAATTATGGACTGAAACCTCTACAAACTGTGAGCTGAAATAAAAATTTCCTTCCTTGGGTGTTGGGTATTTTTGTCTCAGCAACACAAAAAAACAACTAAGACTGTGTAAAGAAAGTTAGACACAGTAGGCTTTCCATTATATCATTTTATTTTCCATACACTATTGTTATCCCTGTTTCATAGGTGGGGACACTGATGTGTAGAGTAGTTAAGTCTTAGCTGTATAGGTAGACCATTTTAGAGCCAATATCTGGCATTAGTTGCCTGATATTTAAGGCTGGTTTCTTAGTCATTATGCTGCTCTGAAAGCTTCTGCCTGTCACAGCTCCTGTGACATAAACTCAGATACATTTGTAGCCATTCCCAATATATCCAGCCTGTTGCAACACAGATAGAATTGGCTTTAAGAGCCTCTGCCATCAGATGAGAAGAGCAGCAGCACTCCCAAACTACAGTGTCACTGTGGTGAAACCCACTGCCAAATGCTGGGGATCTGGCCTGCCCTGGAGCCTAGTCCACTTGCATTATACTTCTCTACTTTTTAAGTTAGATCTGGAAGGTAAGGATCAGTGATTATACTCTTTCAGAATCTGAGTTCTGATTGGAATGATGATCAGGTACAAGAGGGTCTTTGTGTCTTCCTCTCTGATATTTCCATTCCAACTTTCCCCAGGCCTGGCCAGGAACCCCTCTTCATGATACCACGATGTTGCATGCTTTTCTCTGTCATAACCACTCTTTCACCCACTGCTGTAACTTTTTATGTGTCTGCTTATACTCTGAAAACGTGAAAGGCTGGTAGCAAAGTAAGGTCTTACTCTAGTGTTTGGCATATCACAGGTAAACAATAAATACTTATGAAATAACATCTCATATATTATTGGTTAGCTTTACTTTACTGTAACAAAATACCTGAGATAGTAAAGTTAAAAAGGGAAAAATTTTATTTTGGCTCATGGTTTGAGAGGTTTCCATCCATGGTCACTTGATCCAGTTGCTCTGGGCTGTGGTGATTTATTTAGTACATCATGATGGGAAGTGTGGCAGAGAAGGCCTGTTTACCTCAGGACAACTGGGAAGCAAAGAGAGAGATAAAGGAAGGGGCAGGGCCCTACTACCCTAGAAGGTAATACCCCAGAGCCTAACTTTCTTCCAGTAGTCTCCACCTCTTAAAGATTCTACCACTTCTCAATAGCCCCAAGGATGAGAAACCAAGCTTTCAACACAGAGGTCTTTAGGGGAACATTCACGATCCAAACTATATACTTTCCTGTGTAAACTGGCTAGCCAATTAATAAACAGACATTTCTCAATTATTTACTATTGAGCATTCCTGTGAAGGATACACATAAGGAACTTGTTCATTGAGTTTACTCACAAGTCTTATTATCAGGAAGTAAAGACCAGAGTGTGAAGCAGAGCATGTCCAACACTGGAGGAGTGGCCCTGATAGTAAATTCTGACAAAGAAAGGAGAGATATCCAGGAGATCTCTGGGCTAGACACACTCATGTCCTGTTACTGTGAATGGGACAGGGAGGTAATTTAGGAAGTAGTTCCTCATTTCCTTGGCAGGAGTTATTTCTGACTAGAAGAAGGAAAGCTTGTGGGATTCTATAATGTTGCTGAGTTTCCACATTATGGAAACTGCAAGGTCATGACTCTGGTCAGGCCACACAAGAAGTTTTATATCTTTTTCCAGAAAGATTTGCAAATAAATACAGACTCAAAGGAGGGTGGCCATGTGCTAACTAGGTAGGCTGGGCTGCAATAATGGTCTAGCCCTTTTACAACCAATCTGTTGACGTTCCTTGTCCCACACATAAGTTCCTTCCTTTTTCCTGGAGAGACAGTCCAAAGTCACATTTCATTATCAAGTCCACACTCCAGGCTAGCACCTTGGGGTGCTAGGGGATGCACAGTCCTCACTACACATCTGGATATGGTTATTTTGGGCTATTAAGAAATCCACTTCCATCATATATGATGATGATTGTGGCCAAAGCAAGCACAGTAGTAACTGTGAGAATCAGAGGGCGGGCAGCATCCAGCAGTCCCTTGTCTGTAGTGTGCTCTCTGGGCAATCCCATGGTTATTTCAAGGAAGTGTATTGGAAGCATCCAGTCTTTGGTCAAAATCTTGCTTTTGGGGCCAAGCTATGGCTGGTCATCTAGGTCAGACTTTGTCCTCAGGGTAGATCTATCTTAGACAACTTATGTCTTTATCAGCAAAACAGCATTACATGGAGAAGAGCAGAAATGGAGGAGGCTCTCAAGAAACTGAAAGAGGTGCCACAGAAAAGCTAAACACATAGGGATAAAGAAAGACTGAGGTAGGAAGATGGGCTCCAGCCCTTTCTTCCCTATTAAGAGCTTCTGTGTTGGCTGCATAACAATCACTTTTTCTTTTATTTGTTCTCCCAACAGATCTGTCTAAAAGGAATTCTATAGACCCTTGTCCACTGGAGCATCACATGTACATGATTCAATTAACCTTTGGGGTGGCTCGGGAAGTTTGTGCAATAAGAGAGCCATACCTTAATTGGCAGCCTGACACAGACAATAAAGTTTGATCAGATAAAGGGGCATTGGGGATGTCATTAGCATCCTCTATTGAAGACTACGTGGTATGTAAAAGTTGTTTAATTTCTGCCAGAGAAGGAAAGGATGGAGGAATCTGGTTCATGTTTTCTGCATTTTTTGGCTTATTAAATATTACATTTCCCCACAGTTCACATCAAGTGGGCTTAGCATTTTGGTATATGTGTGGTTTCTAACCTCATCTTTATTTCTCTGTTCTCCACCAAATGGTCATTTTCCTGTTATTAAAACTTTGTACTTTTCAAGAGGTTTTTTGGAAAAGCAAATATAGAAGCAGAGTAGTGATTCCTTTTCCAGAGTTAAGTGGAACAAATGGGCAGAGCAGAGGGGAGGTAAGATTGTGTGCCAGAGAAAGCTTGGAAGAAGGTGGCCTTGGTGTTTTTTAAACTTTCTTGGGGGCAGAAGTTGGGGGAGGAGGATTCTGGAAACCAGGGAAATGGGTGCTAGGCCAATGTCTGATCATCTCTCTTTTTTTTTTTTTGGTACTGGGGATTGAACTTGGGTCCTTGCCCTTGCGAGGCAGGTGGCAGAACCACTGAGCTAAATCCCCGGCCCCTGATCATCTCTTATTTGGAAAAGTTTTAAATCTTGACTCTTTGGGTGAGTCTTTCCTCAAGAGGAAAGAGAAGAGGAAAAGAGAAGGGGGGGGGAGGAGCTAGCAAGGAGAAGAGAGGAGAAAGGAGAAGCTAGAAGGGGAGGGGAGAAGCTAACGTTTACAGAATGCCTTCTGTGTGCTAGGCAAAGTCCAGGTATCTCCCTGATTTTCACAATCAGCCATAGGAATGATACGATATTATGTTGCATTTATAGATGAGGGGATTGAGAGAGAGAGTTCACAAAGCTTATTGAGGTTACCAATCAGTAAGTTCCAGGGCTTAGATTATATTTTAACTTTTTCCTGCCTCCTTGTTAGAAGGAGGAGTGATAGATCATTTCAAACACAATCATTTGTTTCGAGAACCCTTCTCTATTAAGTGCAACATTTTCCCATTTTTGTACAAGAGACAAAAAATGCCCACCAACTTAATTTATATATTAAGTAATGTGCATTTAGAAGAGCTTTGAAATGCATAATGTACTAAAAATGAGCAATTAATTTTCGCTCATGCAAAGACACTTAAAATTAAATAGAGCTAGACCAATGAAGGTATGATTGTCACTGGTATGTTGTAAATTCTTTTGGAATTAACAAATTATCATCATCATATATAGAGCAAATGCTCACTCTGAACAAAATGCTCTATTGAGAAAAGGTGGGAGGGGGAAATAGTGTAGAAAAACCGACACAGTGCTTTCTGAAAAGGGAAGCATGGCAAAAACATAAGAAAAGCTAAGGGTGGGTATGAAGTGTCCACACCTATTTACACACAGAAATACACACACACACTCACACACATATAGAGTCACACTCCTTACTTTAGGCACTAGGGGTATATGCTAGACCAGAGAGAGACAATGTCCATCTGCATTTAGGGAGCTTACAGACTTGAAGGGAAGATAATACCTGAATAAATTACGACAAGTGTGAAGAGGAGGAAGAAATCAGATCACTAGGGGGTTCTCAGAAAGGGAAGGTCTTGGACACTTCAGAATTCTAGCTCTTGTGGGTCCCTGAGAAGCAACCCGGGCTTTCTGTTCAAGACTCTTACCACCAAGAGTGAATTCTGTGTTCTCTGAGACCTCTTTTGCAGCTCTATGAGACTCCATAGGCTGTGGATATGTTCCTTTTGTCTCAGGCAAAAGGGAGAACAAAGCAAACTTTGTATATACTGCTCTCCCTTCCAAGGGTCTATATCCATCCCATAGCATTCCATCTTGTACTAGCCAGCACACTTTCCCTGCTGGACCACTGTTCTAGCACCTTGGACAATCCCCCAGATGAGCAGGCTTCATGGCCATCCCTGCTGCTGTCTTTGGAGATGGTGCTTTAGTGAGAAGTAGCCATGTGCGACTGGAATGGTGAGAGTTTAAAAATCCAAGGAGAAAAGCCTATGTGAACACTGGTCTTTGAGGACTTCATGGATGGGTTGGGATGGTGGATTAGAAAGAAGAACCTTTATTACAAATTTGAAGGAGGCATGTTAGGCCTCCTTCAGTGTCAGATACACTTGGTGACAGGAACAGAAAGTTCTAGGAGTAGATTTGATGCTTAAGGACAGGAAACTGTCTCTCTGCACTTAGACACATGTCTCCCAGCTCCTTAATTCTCAAGTTCCATTGAAGCTTATTCTTCCCTGATTGAAAACATAGGAATAGTTTGATGAAGCAGTAATTCATCAGAAGTAATGATGATGGTGATGATGATGATAATAACAATAATAACAGATGAGAGAATCATTTAGAGAGCTTTTCATTTTCCGTTTTTCTCTTTGTTCTATCTCAGGTGAACATCAGCTAATTATTTTTTTGTGGCATCTCTAAGAAGTGGGTAAGATTTAGAATCTCTCCTTAAGAAATATCTAGTGTAAAAGTAACCAAGGAGGTAGAGGACAAACTGTTAAGTCACTGGCTTTTCCTATCCAAAGCCATTGCTGGATGAGCTCCTCCAATAGTTAACAGTGGCACTTGCTTTCTCTGTTCTCTGAACTGGGTGAAGCACATAGTAGACCCTTAATAAATTTGTTGAAGGGCCTGTGGGCTTTGGCAGATGCAGCCTCACCTGGGACCTTCAGTGATAGAATACAGATGTTTGGGATGTTCATAATCAGTAAGGCTTTAGAGATGCCACATGAAACTTCCACTAGCCAGTCATAGAGAGAGTCTAAAATACCATCATTAATCCTCACCATCACCTTAGTAAGAAGGAGCACTGGGCAGAGGGCGATAAGGAACAACATAGCGATAAAGGAATGAGTTATACCTTGTGTTCTGATTCTCTTCATTTCTTATTTCTGCATGTATAAGGCTGAATAAAGCTCTAGTAACAACTCTGGGAAAGCCAAAATGTCTCTGTGTACAGTTCCTTCCCCTTAAAATCTACAACCATCTCCTTATTGAACCCAGAAGCTCAACTTTGTAGTTCTCGATGTACAGCTAGCAAGCACACAAAAGAGCTCTTTTTGGATGTTGGGATTGCTCCCAACTGTTTCAACAGCATAGATGTTGGCATTAGAAGATGAAGGTCTTATCAAAAGTTAGTCCTTATTAGCTTTGAGGCCTTGAATATGTCACTTAATCTTTCTGGTCTCAGTTTCTCCATCTGTGAAGTAGGAATAGTAATGACTACATTGCAGCAATGTTTGAATCAACAATACATGGCCAATCAGGGTTCTTGGCTTTTGATAAAGCCTCATAAATTAAAAAAATAGAGTCTGTAGCCTAGAGGAATTGAATAATTGATGAAATACTGGGTCTTCAGAAGCCTCACAAATATCCAGGGCCTGTCCTACTGGAAGTGCCCCTCATCCCAGTCTATCCACCTCTGCTCTGCTCCATCAAATTTCATTTGCATGCTATCCCCTTCTCTAAAGAACCTGCTTTTCTTTCAAATAATATTAGTCATG
Source organism: Heterocephalus glaber (assembly GCF_000247695.1). The sequence goes on along the minus strand of NW_004624778.1, from coordinate 11,194,271 downwards.
AGCTAAAAGATTCACTGGTACAAACTAAAATGTAACATGTAATGTAATAATCTATATTTAAACACTGTCTTTGCATGCAGTCTTTGGTTTTATTTTTATTTTGTCTTTACTTTTTCATTTTCTTCTTTTCCATCATGTTAGATATTATTCTATTTACATATGTTATTTTAAATTTTATTTATTTTTACTTTACATAAACTAAAATTTATTCTTTTTCTTTTTGGTACTGGGGATCGAACTCAGGTCCTTGCGCTTGTGCAGCAGGTGACGAAACCACTGAGCTAAATCCCCAGCCCTTAAAATTTATTCTTTTGAGTGTATAGTTATATGAGTTTTATAAGTGGCAAGAATTAGATAACTACAATCAAGACACAAAACAAGCCTATCACACCTCCAAAAATTCCTTTTATTAGCAGATTGACTTTTTCTAGCATCTATGAAAGAAAATGTGTTGTTTCTGCATTTGATTTCTTTCATTTAACATAATGTCCTCTAGATCCATCCATTTGGCTGTAAATGATATGCATTCTTCTTCATGGCTGAATAATATTCAGTTGTGTATATATACCATTTTCCTTTATCCATTTATCTGTTCATTGGCATCTAATTTGAGTCTGTATCTTAGCTATCGTGTATGGTAAAACCACAAACATAGGCATGCAGATGTCTTTTTGATATTGAACTGCCAAATTTTTGTTTGAAATTTTATATTTTTTTCATGAAAGATAACAGTTTGTGGTTTGCTTATTTGTTAGTGCCTTTGTTTAGTTTAAGTATTTGGGTGTTTAGTCATTTTTCTTGGGACAAAATGCTTGACACTTGCAATTTTAAAAAGGTTAGGTTTATTTTGGCTCGTATTTTAGAAATTTCAGTCCATATTCATCAGACTTAAACACAAAATAGGATGGTGGAAGAGCCTGGGCAGAGGAAAGGTGCTCATGTCATGGCAGTGGGGGAGGCAGGAGCCAGGAAAGGAGATATACTCTCCCAGGTCTGCCCCGAGTGACCTACCTCTTCAGACTGGGCCCCACTTCCCAATATCCAGTCAGCTGCAATGGCTCCATAATCCAATTGCATTCTAAACACATGAGGTCTTGGGGGGGCATTTTAGATCTAAACCATAACATAGGGTAATTCTGGCCTCTTACAGAGAGCAGCCATAGACAATATGTAAATAAGGGACTGTGGTTGTATCCCAATAAAACTAATTCCAAAAAGATGGCAAGTCAGGCCCCATGAACTGTAGTTTGCCAACCTCCAGTTTAGTTTATTGTTTTGAGACTCTTCTTTTCTAAGCATTTAATGCTGTAAGACTTTCTCTAAGCACTGCTCTGTTGTACTCCATAAATTTAAAAATGTTATAATTTCACTTCCTGTGGGTCAAAATAATCTCTAATTTCCCTTGACATTTCTTCTTTAACCCACGGATTATTTTAAAACGTGTGGCTTGGATAAAAATTGGGGGGAGGTGTTTCATATCTTTTTATGGCTGATTTCTAGTTTAATTACACTATGATCAAAGAACAAACTTTGCAGGGTTTTGATTATTTTACATTTATTAAAGCTTATTTCATTGTTGGTGAACATTTCATATGCGCTTGAATGTTTTATGAAGGGCTGTTCTATTGATGACAGTTGAGTCAAATTGGTTGATAGAGTTCTTCTATATCCTTGATTTTTTTCTTTCTGCTTGCTTTGGATTACTATGAGAGCTATGTTAAAGTCTCTATATGTATAGCTTTGTTTAATTCTTTTTAATTTCTATCAAATTTTGCTTGAAGTATGTACTATTAAGTACATACTCGTTTAGGATTATTCTTCCTGACATGACCCTTTTGTAATTGTGATGTTCCTCTTCATTCCTAGAAATTCTATTTGTTATAAAGTCTTCTATATGTGGTGCTAATAGAGCCACTCTATCTTCCTTGACTAGTACTTTCATGGTGTGGATTTTCCCATTGTTTTATTTTTAGCCTATTTGTATCTTTTTTTACTTAGAGTGCTTTCTTTTGGACATAGTTGTGCCTTCATTTTTCATTAAAGCTGATGATATCTGTGTTTTAGTTAGTACACCTAGACCATTTACATTTAGTTTACTTATTGAAGACGTTAACTCTAAGTCTACTAGTTTATTATTTGCTCTCTGTCTTTTTGTTTCTTGTCCCTTTCTGCTGCCTTTTCTGCTTTTGGGGGGATTATCTGAATCGTTTTCTTATTCCATTTTAATTTATGTATGTCTTTTTTTACTATAGCTCTTTGTATTCTTTAGTGGTTATTTTGGGAATCACAATATTGATACTTAACTTTTCAATCTACATACAGTTGACATTTTACAACATCAAATAAAGCAGAAATATTACAACTACATTGATGTCTTTACTCTTTCCAACTTTATATTATACTTGTCATATATAATATAGATACACACTTTAAAAACACATCAGATCTTTGCTTAACGTTTTAAAGAACTTAAGGGAAATAAAACAAGCTACTCCATTTACCCAAACATTTTGTTTCTACTGCTTTTCCTTTATTCCGAAATCCCAAGTTTCCTGCTAGTATCATTTCCCTTCAGCCTGGCCCCTTGAACACTAGCTGGCTAAAAGGTCACAGGTAAGCTGCCTGGTCTATTTATAGCTGGACTGCTGGATCTAAGGTCTTTCCTGACCAAAATCCTGAACAAGACCTCTCTTTCAACCTTCATTTCCTTGCTCTGTCCTGACTCCTTATTCTCCATTCAGGACCTCCAAAATCTGGTTCTCTCTTTTTTAAATCTCATCTATCATAGTTCCCCATACTGCCACCCCACTCTATGATCATTCAGTGAATGAGGGTCCTATGGAGGTTAGGGGTCTTATGGAGGTCCTGGGGGCTGAACTAGGACCTGGCTCTCATATGAAGCTCTTGGAAATACGTTATAAATGCAGATCCTCACACTACCATAGGACGGCTGAATTCTTGACAAGGAATCTGTACTCTAAACAAGCTCGCCAAGTGATTCAAATGTAATCTCCAGTGTTTATGGACTTTTCTCCATGAGCAACAGTGGAAGGATGGGGCAGCTCTTGAAGGAAGGGCACAGAGAAGTCTGGAATGAATGTTTTTGCAGAATGAGGGAGACATGTAAAGTCCAAAGAATGAGTTACCAAGGAAGAGGGAGAAATGCAGGTGAGAGGAAGGTGACTGATGCTGCAGGTCTGCAGAAGAGAGAGGGTGTGAGGACAGCACACTAGGAGAGGGGTGTGACTCCTGAGGCTGGAGGGAAAGCAGAGAGGGCAGGAAGGGACTCTGAGGAAGCCCAAGGTGAAGCAGGAGACACCTCCTCTCTGATGGCCTCTATCTTTAGTCAGTTAGCGGAGGGGACTTTCTCAGGATAAGGAAGAGGGAGTGAGTTGGTGGCCAGAGGAATACAGAATGGCCCTGGGTTGGATGGCAAATATGACCAATGAAAGGGAAAATGATAACCAGCCCTGAGGGAAAAACTGAGGCCAGCAGAAGCAATTTATGAAGTGAAGGTTATGGCTTGGGGCCTAGACTGACATGGACATCCAGCAAGACAGAGGGAGAAATGGGAAGAAAGGGGCTGGTCTGAGAAAGAATATGCTGTGAATGGGAGTGGAAGGCAAGACTGGGCTCTGGTACAGGACCTACCACCATCTTGCTGTGTGATTTTGAGCAAGTCATATAACCCTCTGGCTTGAGTCCTCTCACCCTTCAAATGGGGATCCAGATTTATAGGTCTTCCCCCTGTTGAGATCAGATGAGAAAGTGGGTTAAAAATTTAAAAATTGGTCTACAGATGTGAAGTTCATAGCTGCTATTTTTGTTGTTAACACTTCAAGAAATCCAATCTTAGTTATTTCTTAAGGATTTTGGACATGTAAAATGAGCATTTCACCATTGTAGGGCAGAGAGAAGATGCCTTGTTGTCATGTCCTATGACCCATTAATACTGGTGAAAATGATCCATTCCAAATGCAGTCTTCCTGAGGCAGGGTTATACTATAATGGAATTTAAGGGTGTTTGTCAGAATTGAACAGAATTTTTATAGAACCAATTGGAGGAAATGTGCTGCAGAAACAATGGAGATTAATACCTCTGCATCAGTGGTGGGCTTTCAATAATTGACATGTTTCTGATTCTTGTTTTATAATACCTTGCACGCTCCCCCTATTACCATTCCGTTTTATGACAATGCTAATATGCAGATGTTACTTTAATCTGTCTTTTAATTTATCTTGGCTATCCCACAAGTACATTTTCAAGTGACTCATTTATTTAGTAGCACCTCATTTATTTTAAAAGTATTTTCTTCATTCCTGCAAAAGCGCTAATGACATTTTTACATGGCTTCTCTTCCATTTCCAAGTTCAGCCAGTACACAAGAGTATTTGCCATTCTTCTCAGGGCCAAAATAGCATTCCTCCTTTTTGTGGCTGGATTCCTATCCAACCTGCACTCCCTGTAGGCTGCAGGGTCCCTGCCTTCAGAGCCTCATTCTTGCCCAAAGTGTGAATGTGGAGACAGGGTTGGGTTAAACATTGAATGAAAACACCTAGTCAGCCCTTTCAAACATCTTTGCAGTAAAGCTGACTCTGTCTTATAGCCCATTTCTGTCTCTTAGAATGCTCTTTATGAAGTTGAATCAACACTGCAGTGCTGGCCTGTGCCTAGGATAAGAGTATATTTGGTATATCTTCTCCTAAGGGGACTTAGACATTGGCTCTGCCAAGGCCACTTAAGCTCTGTTCTAGCCTGTATCACTCCTGGCTCTGGTCCTTTCCTCAGCTTCAGGATAACATCTTCAATAGTAGCTGGACACCATCCCATACCTCTTGGGCAGCTCAAGACCAGTGCCCAAATATGCAGTTATCATCTTTCTCCCACCCTCTGACCATTTTGTTCTACTATAACAGAATACCAATGACTTGGTCATTTTAAATGAACAGAAATGTTTTGGTTTATGACTATGGTGGCTGGGAAGTCAATATTGAGGGGCTGGTATCTGGTGAGGCTCTTTATGATCTATCATTCCATGGTGGGAGGCAGAAAAGAAAGATGGAGTTGTTTTGAATGAAACTCTTTGAGTTTCTCTATCAACTTAGATGGCAGCTACTATACCCAGTCACTGCCAATGGCCCAGAGAGAAGAGGATCCATAGGGAATCCACTTGCACGGGTCCCTTTGGGGTAGCCTTGCTGTCAGAGTTTGGGTTGTGGTCACAGCTTCAATGGCAACCACAATGCGAAAGTTGGAGAGTTTTTAGTATTATCAGATGCTGGAGGTTACCTGGCATTACCTGGAGGCTACACCCTGGAAGTCAGGACAAAGAAGAAAGCATAGCAACTAGCTGTATATATTGGAAAATAAGGGGTGTGTCACATTAAATTCTCAGGTAAATCCTAAATGGTCCATTTAAAGGAAGTACCAGGAAAGTGGGGAGCCCAGTCTGGGGTGCAAGAGGGATGCCTCTAAGTTCTCATCCCTGGTTTTATACCTTATTAGGATTGGCTCACTGCTCCCACAAACACAGGAGTGAGTCACTTAAGCCAGCCCAAGTCTATTTTTAAGGTCACAGTGGGTCAGTGGGGAGGGGGATGTCAGGAGAGGATGTTCTTCTCTGCTTTGTACAATGTCTGGACCTTTGAGTCCTTCTATCTGTGGTTCCTTCTCCTCTAGGCCATCCAAATCCTCTGTTCAGCTACCTGAGAGGAAATAGAGTATGAGTCATGTTGGGGTGTATTGTGTGTGGGTCCCCCTAGAAAAGGCACTTTATGCCTCCTGCCATATCCCATTGGTCAGGACCAGCCACATTGCTACTTCCAGCCACACTGGCCACTAGGAAATGTGACTAGGCCCAGATGGCCAGGAGAATGTGGAAGTAATGAGCAGAAGAGGCCTCTCCACATTTTCCAGTATTCCCCACATTAACTGCTCACCTGGCTGCCTTCCATCTGGAACATCTGCAGCTTTTCTTTTTGTTTTTTGAGGTGCTAGGGATGGAACCCAAGACCTCATGAATCGAGGCTGGCACCTGCACCCCTCACCTTGGAGCTTTTCTGCTCTAAGAAACAAGTGTAAGGACTGGCCATGCCTGGGAACAGACCCTTGAAACAGCAGTGACACATGACCTGGAAGCAGACCCCAGGACTTCAGCAAGACCACACAGTTATCACTCTAGTTTATCTGTCTCCTGCCGTCAGCATCTGGAATCAACCCGCCACTGATCCACATTTTGTCAACTGCAACTGCCACTACCATTCTGGTTCCTTGGTAAAATGGGTGAGGGGTGCTATCCTAAGGAAGGCAGCTTCTCAGAAAGACTAGGAGAGGGTAATGACAATTCCCAGACAGTGTGAGGCCAAACACTCCTCTCCCCAGAGAGTTTGCAACTTAAGGATCAGTTCTCAGTATGGAAAGATGGTGCTGCCTGACAAAGGGATTCCAAGTGTCATTAACCCTGTGTGTGAGGGCTGTGGAGGGATATAGGGTTGAGGGCCCTCCCAGGGCTTCTGAGATCAAGCCATCTGCACCACCCAAGCAGAAAGCTAGTGCAGCAGACAAGGGTGAAAGGAGGCCCAAGCTCAGTTTGAGGCTCTGAGTATATTAAAAAACGAAGGCATGCCTAAACAAGGTCACAAAAGCTACTCAGATTTAAACAAATTATTCCCTTCAATACACATACATGCACAGACAAATACAATGACTTTGTATATGAGTACATTAGAAAATGTGAAAAACCCAGATTTGAGTTTGTGTGAAAATACAAGGTCTGGATCAAGTTAATTCCTGTCCGTATTCCAGGAAAGCAAAGTTCACGTCAGTGGCTTCTACTTCAAAAACGGACAGTCTGAAGTCTCATTTAAACATCATCATTTCTAGGATAAGTTTCTTCTTGTTATATGTATACCTAAGTTTCTCTTCATTCTCTTCCAACAAATAAAAGCTTAGCTTGTACATTTTTATCAAGAAGGGCTGAATATAGGCCTCATGCCCTAAGAGAAACAAAAGCCACAAGGCCACTTGGCACAGCCTTGATCTTGCTGTTGCTGAGATCTTCCAAATGTATTTGCTATCTGCTCCTGTGTCCCTGCAAACTCCTGCTGTTCCCAATTGTCCATTGCCTATTAGAAAAGGTTCTAGCCAAGGTATTTTTCCCTAGTTATTTGCTCCTTTTTTCCCTGTGAACTTTACTATGCATGAGTAACTGGCCTGTGATGCTGCTTTTGTTTGACACTTTGCATTCGTTAAAAACCAGTCATCTGCATGTTTTATAAAGCTGTGGGAGTCTCTCCCCATGATCAGTGCTGGAAGCACTCATTAACATCTGGGGAAGTGATGGCCCCAGGTAGGGGGGTGCATGACACACTGAGTGTGGGTTTAGGGTATATGTCTTTTAAAAAAAAAAACACCAAAGCACTTTATATTCATTGCCACAGTTGTTCACTAATAGAAATGAGGCTGACTGCTTTTGCACCTTAGTGTATTCTCTTTCCCTAGTCTGGAATGCATTTTCCCTTCCACTCTGCTTGTCTAAGGTGATTTCTCCTCTGGGAAACCCTTGCCGGTCACGTCAAATGATTCAGTGTCTCTCTGCCTCTGGAAACCATAGGCCAGTCAATTTAGCCAAATTTCATCTTGGACCTCCTGTGTGCCATCTACAACTTGAGACATTTTACAATTTAATGTAAATAAGAGAAGTCTTCAGCTTTCAGGTGCTAATGAGGAAAATAGACATTATTAGGAAAAAATTATCAGAATATTAGGAGGACATTTTATAGAAAGATCAGAGGCAGGAGAAGTGAAAGGGTCAATCTCTGCCTTCATGGATAGGAAAAGTTTCAAAGACCAACCGGTCATATTTCATATTAAAGGACATGTGGTCATTCTGAAGGGACTTGCGTCTGTCTCTTGCAACCATTTTACAAGTGTTTTCTACCTGGACCAGCCACAACAGAATCAGACGAGATGATTATTAAAGTGTAGTTCCCTGAGATTCATCTTAGATTGCTGATTCCCTGGGTGTGCATTTTCTCCAGTAGAATGGGTAATTTTAAGGAACTCCAAAGTTTGAAAAGGCCTGGTGTAGCAGATAAGAGCCATCAAAGGATTTGGTATGTGTAATATGTGCTTGTGCTAAGTCTCTTTTAATTCTAGACCCTCAGTCCACCAGGCCTCCATCCTCCTTCTACCCCAGAAACAACCATAATCACTAGTTTCTCAGGTGTGTTCTCAAGTATGTCATTGGTATACTTGGTCTCAGAGTCTCCCCTTGCCTTCTGCATTTTCTAGTCTCCCATCACCTTTCTGTTAAGTTTGGTCTTTAGGGGGCACTGGAAAAGAGATTAGAAGGTAGGAGGGGCAGACAAGTCATGGAACCAGGTTATGATTCTGTTGTCCTAGCTTCTGTTAGTCAAGCCATTATTTCGGCTCTATGCAGGTGGCCCTGGCTTCCAAGCTCTGATAATTTCCTCTCCTTTGTTTGTTCCTCTAGTCCTGATGTTCTTGATCTTTTTGTTGTCCCCTACTTGCTCTTTCAGCTCATTCAACACACTCAATCTGAATTTCCTATATTAAATTTCTTCTATTAAATTGTCAGGCTTGGGAATTTTTTCTGGCTGGATTCTGCCTTTACTTCTGTCACCGCCACACACATATACTTAAAAATATACTTGGTGGGCAAGCACTAGGTTCTTTCCACCAACCCTTCTTCTGAGAACAGAGGAGCCAAACATAATTTGTTTTAAATTTAAAAAAGCAAAAATTTATCTTTGAAGATATTGGAGTTCTTTCAGGATCCTGAGGAATTCCAAGGCCAAGATTTAGGAGAGGATGGAAGACTAAAGTGATAACCCCAGTAAGTGAAGCTGTTGATTTCTTGAGGTTAATGAAACTTCACAAGTGGCAAAGGCCAAGAGGCCAGGAAGCTGAGCAAAACTTTTAAAAGATTCGTAGGACCATGAAGTTAAACATGGAAGTTCAGAGATCATTAAGGAGGAAAGTCCCTGGTTTACATTCAGGCTTTAGTTTGAAAAACCAAAGGACTAGACTTTAGAAATAATGGTGAAATAACAAATAGATCCGTTCTCAGAGAATTTGATGTCCAACTTTGATTCACTGTGTTTCTTGTTTGAACTAAAATATTTGAAATTGCTAGAGCTTCTTCCCTATCTGCCTGAGAAAGCTAAAGTCCTGGATAGTATTATCCAGGATCAAATTACTACCATAGTTTTTTCATACACAAGTCTGACTCTCACGAAACATAACAAGGTGTATAAGAAAGACTGAAAGCACAAGACAAACAACAGACATTAGAAGTAGACTCAGGAGTTACACTAATCAGATTGGATTTTAAATCATTATGAATGTATGTTCAAAGAATTAAAAGATTGATAATTTTATTAGAGATTAAAGAATAAAGTGGAAAATTTTAAACCGAAAAAATACATAAACAGAAATTATGAACTTGACAAATTTTACATACTGAAGACAAAAATTACATACTGGAAAATAGAGTGCATGTGAATATTAACATTGAAATAGAGAAAAAAGTCAGAAATATATATGTATAGGTATAAATTTATAATGGGCAAATTACTCAACTCTAATGTGGCTTTGTTTCCTTATTTGTAAAATGGGAATAACAATACTTTCTATCTTATATGGTTATTATTATTATTATTATTATTATTATTTTTGGTACCAGGGATCGAACTTGGGTCCATGCGCTTGCGCAGCAGTGGTTATTATAATTATTAAATGAGTTAAATGTACAGAAATATATTGACTATGTAAAATTACATATAAATATATAAAGCCTATACAACAATGCCCAATATACTCAATGCTATAAAAGCGTCTTTTTTATTTTTAGTCTTTTATCTTGGAGACTTTCTGATCTTAAGCATGTAGCACTATCTCATCCTTTTTCCCCTTGACTCTTTTTAATAGCTATATACTATATAGCATTTTATATTACATGAATATTGTGATGACTAGTCTTGTACAAGACATTTAAGATATTCTCAGTGAGCATTCTTATGTATAGTTTTGTGCTTGTGTACATGTGAAATTATATCTGATTTTATAGAATAATTTATAGGTACATAATTTCAAAGAATATATTCTTTCATTTTAGTCTAGGAATATATTTTAAAATATTAAAATTGGTAGATATTTAGTTTCCAAATGGTAGAACATACCTGCCAATAGCATTTGAGAGTGCATGTTTCCCTTAAATTATTAATTCAATGGGTTATCAAACTCTTGACATAGTCAATCTTTTGATGTCTAATTTTGGAGAAATTGGCATTTTTCTTATTGAATTAGAGCTCTCTTTTGTATGTTGAAAAACTATCTATATTTCATTTTCTGTTCATGTTCACTTGACAATTTTTGTATTGGATAGTTAGGTTTTTCTCTTATTGATTTGTAGACACCATTTATATATTTAGGCTATTAGTGCCTTGTCATTTATATTGCAAATGTTTTTTCTTAGTTTGTTGTTTGTCTTCTGACTTTGTTTATGGCATTTTTCCCAAGCAGAAAATTTTAATTTTAAGTATTCAAATTTATCATTCTTTTCTTTTATGGATTAGTTGTTTTATGTCCTGATTAGAAAGGCTTTCCCCATTCCTATACTTAAAATATTCTCCCTATGTTTCATTGAATTATTTCAAGTTGAATAGTGTTAAGATCAGATTAAAGTTAGAGAAATCATTCTCTGGCTGTCACTTAAAGAGAGAAGCATGGAAAGGAATAGAACTAGATGTAGGGCTAATTCAGGGGCTTTTGTACTAACTCAAATAAAGAATAAGAAAGGCTTGAGTTTAAATCAAGAGGAGAAGCAGAATAAAAAAGTATTTAGAAGATGAAACCAAAAGGACTTAGTGACCCTTGGGTAGGGAGGTAAGGTGCAGGAGATAACTACATCACGCTGGTTTTTGGCAACTTCTTCGACACTTGTGTTATCTCCTTCTCTCTATCCTTCTGTCCTAGTTCCCAGTGATACCTGGGAACACAGGCACATCTGGTGACTCTCTTTGGCTCCCTATAGAACCCAGGCAAATGTGTGCATGGAAGCAGCCAGTGAGGCATTTGTTAATGAGCCATGCAATGGTATCTTCAATGCAGAAGGCCTTATGTACTCTTGCTTATAATGAAATTGTCAGTAATGGTGCATTTACCTGAGTCTTTGCTTTGGTAGGAAGGCTTTCTTAGTGCTTAGAATGCCTTTGTGCGGTGAGCAGGAGGTTTTGTTCCCTAAGCTCATGACCTGCCTACAAGACCTTTTTTCCCATTGGTGTTCAAGTTGAAACTCTATAGAGTATTATTCCTACCTATACCTATATCCTACACCTATACCTATACCTATAGCCAGAGAGTCTCCATCTCAGTGAACTGAACCATCATCCATTTAGGCGTCGAAGCTAGAAATCTCGGCCATTACTGGCCCCTTCCTTTTTCATATATTCCACATCCTAGCAATCTTCAAATCCTGCAACTGTTTCTCAATTGCTTCAAATCTGTCCCTTTCATTCATCTCCACTCTGCTGCCTTGATTCAGACTTTTCTCCTCTTATGTAGACTGCTCCAGTAGCTTCCTTAGCATCTCCTTGTCTCATTTCTCTCAAGCTCCTTTCCATTCCATTGCTAGAGTCATTGTTGACACAAGACTACTTCCTTACTTAAAAGCCACAGTGAACAAAAGAATATGTACCATCTGGTACATTAGGATCTTTATAACCTTGTTTTTCCCATCAACCACCCCATACTGATCTCTGAACCTTTCTCTGTCCCCAGGTCCTTGCACTTCACTGTGCTTTTGTCCTTGCCTGGATAGACACGATGATTCCCCAAAGATGTTCATGATTCCAGAATCTGTGAACCTGTTACTGCGTTTGGGAAAGGTGAATTAGAATTGTTAATTAGCTGACTGTATAATAGGGAGATTATCCTAGAGCAGTGGTAGAGAACCTATGACATACATGCCACAGTGGGCTGTTTGCATCATTGAAATCTCTAAAAGATTTGCCATCACTGTCCCAGAGTAACCAGGTGGGCCCAGTGTTATAATAAGGGTGCTTAACCCTGGAAGGGGAGGCAGAAGAGGATGTTGGAGGGATATAATATGAGAAGGACTGGAGATGCTATTGTGGGCTTTGAAGATGAAGGAAAGGGCTCATGCACCAAGGAATGAGGGTAACCTCCGAAAGCTGGAAAAGTTGAGCAAATGTGCCTCTAGAACCTCCAGAAGGGAGCACAGTCCTACTGACATCTTGGAATTAGCCCAATGAGACCCATGTGAAACTTCAGACCCACAGCACTATAAAATAACAAACTTAGCTTTTCTTTCCAGTACCAGGGATTGAACTCAGGACCTTGCTTGCACTTGTAAGGCAGAGACGGTGCCACTGGGCTAGATCCCTAGCCCCAGCTCTTCTTAAATCACTGCATATATAGTACGAATGCTTCTTCACTTATAATGGGTTACATCCCAATAGACTCATTAAAAGTTGAAAATACTATTGTTTAAAGTGCACATTATACACTGCAATCCTGGGAAGAGATAAAAATTCAAAGTTCAAAATATAGTTTCTATATGTATTGCTTTTGAAGCAATAAGGTTGAAAAATTTTAAGTCGAACCATTGTAAGTTGGAGACCATCTGTACTTTGTTATAGCAGCAATAGAAAACAAATACATTTGCCGTACTTTGCCTGGAAGGCCCTTCTTGTTCCAATTGCTTTGTCCAATTTAACATCATCCCTTTTTTAAATCTTAAATTGTTTCAGGTGGCAAGAATGGCTGTGCCCTCCAACAGGTCCTATTATCTTCACATTATGTCATCATATCATATCATAACATATCATTTATCATATCATAACATATCATTTTGGCATATCTCTTTGTAGCACCAGACTGGTGCTATTATCTATCCCTCCCACTTACTAAAAACGTGTTGATTAGGATTGAAATTGTCTTTGATTTATTTTTGTTTCCCCAGGAACTAAAACAGAACCTGGTCCTTCATCTGAAAATAAAAGACAGATAAGAAAATAGGCCAAGTGAGGTTATGAGTCATCCTCAAAGCCACAGCTGATGACAGGGAGTGCTAAAACTAGAGCCAAGGCCAGGTGTTATGGTTTATATTTGAATGCTTCCCCCAAAGCCTCATGTGCTCAGAGAGAGGACATGATTGGATTATGGAGGCACTATAGTGGCTTGGTGTTAGTTGGGTCTGGTTGGAAGAGGTGGATTCCTGGGAACATGACCTGGAAGGTTATATCTCCCTCCCTGGCTCTGCTCTTTGCTCTCTGTTTTCTGGCCACCAATACATGAGCAGCTTTCCCTCTGTAATGCCTCTCTGCTATATGGCATCCTGCCTTGGAGCCAGTGGGCTATGGACTAAAACCATGAGCCAAAATAAATCTCATTTCCTTTAATTTGTTGACGTTGGGTATTGAGTCCTGGTGATGAGGAAAGTGACGAAGACACCAGGCCTGGCTACTCCAGGTTGACTTAAAGAAATCAAGTCCCTTCACAGAGTCAAGAGTTTTGCAGTTAGATCTTTTTGCATGTCTTCCACATGTCTTCTAGGTATCAGGCCCCTATTTCATTGGGCAACTGGAGAAACATCTCACATCAGCTCCCAATCATAAGTCACTGCCTGTCTGTTTCTTAGATTTTTAGACCAGATAGTGAGCCCTGGGATGGTTGAACCATTGACAAATATATATTGAGCACCCATGGGTCATCAGTAAAACTCTCATCTCTGAAGGTGACTTAGATTTTGGTCACTGGTTTCATTTCTCTGCTAGAAATTCATATTAAAACCAAATGAAAGAGCAGGAGGTAAATGATGTTGGGGTCAATAAGATAGTCTCAGTCATAGGAGATCAGAGTCCAGAGAGGGGCTTCTAAAGGCTGGGACTTTTGAGAAATGTGTCAGACTGATGCTGGGGCCCAGCCAGATTTTGTGGGGGCTCTTTAGGGGTTGCCATTGCTAGAGATTTTGAACATTATGGATTTAATTTAGGCTGTGGTAGTGGAGATAAGGTTTCTGATTTTGTAGCTAAGTGCATTCATTAATCCAATAAACATTTAGGAGTTTCTCCTATATTATGAATGGGGGGTGGTATAAAACAAGAGGACAAAGTTGAAATAAAGCTGAAGGGCACTGAGTAGTACCTCTCCTAGAGCTCATATTGAATCCAAACAATTTATCAGCCAGATAAAATTCTACTCTAGATATTTGATAAATAAATGTTTATGGGTGGTTGGAAGAGTAAGAGATCACTCCCAGCCGGGAAGGATCATGGGAGCTTCTCGGAAGAAGAGGCCTCGTAACTCGGCCTTGAAAGATAGTGGAGCCAGTGACAGGCAGAGATGAGTAAGGCAGCTTGTGATTCTCCTCTGCAGTTTGGGTTGAGAACTCAGCTCTTTAAGGTGCATATATTTTAATGGGGATTTATTTTCTGCATTGTTAAAACTTAATGGTTCCTTCAAATCATACTGACACAAAGGAAAGGCAGAGCAATTCACCAAACAGCAGATTTTGCCCTGAGCAAAGGCACTTCTCCACTCATGGAGCTGAACCCCACTGTTTCCCATAAGAATGTGTGCTGGCTTTGCCAATCAAAAAGGAGCCCTTAAACAAAGCACTTCCTTTCCAGCAAAGGAGTAACTAAGGGCTAAGTTACCTTAGGACAACACGTGCAGGTATGGGACTCAATGGCAGGTATCACTCAAGGTGAGCACCCAGGGCCAATGTGGATCTTAATTACTTTTGTGTTTGTAGTTCCATACACTATGGTGTATGTGCTTGCTTACATTCTTACTAGTGGGGCAGAATGAACAGATTAACTAATGGAGAGATGGATGGATAATGAATGATTACCTTTCCACGTGATGCTGCTGAGTGATTGGTGTATTACAGCCTTCTTCAAATGTCCAGTCCATTTTCTGCTGGAGAAGTGTGGCTGAAACAGTCCTCAAATGATATACAAGGTTTGTGTAGGATCAGTTCATGAGTTGCATGGGGAATACTTAGGAGGTTGAGAAAGACTGTAATGCTAGATGGTTTGAAGCTTGAGGCTCCTATGTTCAACTCATTTAGTTTGTGAATAGGAACACTAAAGTCAAAGGATGTGCCCAAGTTGTCGTGTGGTTCCTCTCCCAAAGATTTATTTAGGATACGTAATGCTTGCCCTCCAGGACTGGTATTTTGATGGTGTGCAATTTCTGCATCATGTTTTGGTCAAAGGCCAGTGGGTTTGAAGCTGTGTGCAGTGTGGGCAGCTGACAGTCATCAGTTTATTAGGACTTATAAAAAAGACAATACAAACATGTAATCTCGAGAGCTCAAGTGTCCTCCCTGTCAAATATCATTGGCAAGACTGTGAGGATTTAGAAACCTAAACTATCCTCACCTATAGCAGTGACTTTAGGGTTCCTAGTTTTCCAGCCCTGAGACTGTTGGAAGGGAGAGACAGGAGTCTCAGTAGGAATATTCTCATTTCTGAGGCTGCTTAGATTTGACTTGGGAGGGCTGGGGATTAGGGAGAGGAAAAAGAGGCAGCATTTATGCTCTAAAGAATCCTCCAGCACCTCCCAGTTCAGGCAATGAGGTCCTGGCCCTGTTCCAACTTAGGCAATTACATTTTCCCTATGCAAATTACTCCCCACTACTTGCATAGACAGAGTAGGTAGAGGCACTGCAGGGTCCCAACAAGCCCAAGTTCTTTGCTGTCTTTGCTACTCTTCAGATGGGCTGGTTTGGTGGGTTGTCCTGTACAGTTAGGGAGGTTTTAATCTGTCTATAGGCTTTTGATCAGGGATGAGATAGTGCAGAGGAAAGACAAAAGAGGACCACAAGGAGAGGTGGATGACAGCCCTATGGTAAATGTGCCATGTAGAGTGGGTCACTTCCCATCGGTCAACTTCTATTTCCTCATCACTGAAATGGGAAGTTGACTCAAACCAATGGTTTCCAAATCCTTTTAGTAGCACTTACAGAAGCTGTAAGAAATGCTTTAGAAAATAGAAAGCTGATAGTTAGCCAGAGCTCTTCTTAGTCTGCGGCCGATGTCCTGGCAAGCCCTTGGGATACCTCTATAGATGTTCCCTGATTACACAAGAACTTAGCTTGGTCTTTAAAGGCAGATGGCCTGGGTTCAAATAATAGTTCCTCTCTTTATCCATGGTATGACCCTGAAAAGCCTAATTAATTTCTTTCTCAGTTTCTTCTTGTGTGAAATGGGTTTATAATAGCTCAAGAGGTTACCATGGGGATTAAATTACTTAATACATCTAAAGCACTTAGAACAGTAATAACAGTGGCACTATCTGTGCCAGACACTATTTTATGTGCTTTACTTACAATCACTCATTTAAGCTTCACAACAATCTTAAGAGATAGGCACAAATGGTGTTCTTAGGGACAGAGAGGTTGTAAAAGTCACAGAGAGGCAAGTCACAAGGGGCAAAATGCCTCTTAAATCCAGGCAATGTGATGCCAGAGCTTGGTGTCTTGATTATAATGCTGGCCCAGCTGGCCCTGTCTGGTAGTAATCACTCAATATTATTAGAAGTCTTTTTCAACATTAGCTTTCTAGAATTCTCTGCCATTTAAATGAGATTACAAATGAAAAGCTCACAGGATGGTAGTATCTGTCACTAGGTAGATGAATCAAAGAATCTAAATTCTGTGCCTCTTTCTCATCTGCACCCATCTTAACCTCCATGTGTGTTGACCCCTATCAAAGACAATCGTACTTTGCCTTTTTCAAAGAATATATGTTAATAATTTTTTTAAAACCACTGTCTTAAGATACATTCACCTGGGAGGTACTTTCTCCTCACCTACCTCTCTTCCTTTCCCACCTCTCCCTTCATCTTGAGACATTGAATGATTACACAATGTCCATTGTGTTCCCCTCAAGGACTGTGCTCTCCATGAAGACAGATCGTACTTGCGTCATCTGTGTGTCTCTGCAGACAAGCACAGGGCTGCCACAAAGTAGACACTCAAGGAGTTTACTGAGTTATTGAAGAAAGGGATTAAACTGATTAAGCAGGTTGCTGGCTTTAGGTCCAGTCTAAGTGAATGGCGAAAGGGAATTATGGAAACTCAAGAATCAGGCAGAGGCTCTGCCTGGATGTGATGACCTGGGCAGCCAGGTGGCTTTGGGAGGAAGGACAGGTGGCCCAACGTGAAGAGGGCGGGCACCAGAACCAGGCTGTGTGTAGAACCAGTGAGTCGTGAGGAGCTGGGCTGGCTGCTGAGATGAGGAGGGCAGAGACGGAGTGTGAGCCTGAGGCCCCTTGGAAGGTGGCAAAAGCTTAGGTAGAAGGAATGCAGGAGGAGGGGAAATGGGAGCTGGGGCCCCAGATTTTCCAAAATAGAGCCTATAAATGTGATTCCTCTGCCCCATGGGAAGGGGGTGGCAATATTTGGGAGATGGAATAAAGGTAGAAATGGGAGAAGAGTAAGAGAGTTTTACCCATCTGTAGGCTGTGCTCTTCGAAGAGGGGGGAAATGCCCACTCCAGGATATGCAGAAACCAAAAAGAGCAGAGAAGAAACAGAAATATCCTGAGAGCTGCAGCTCCCTAAGAGATGTTGAGGAGTGGACCCACAGGATGAGGTTCCAGAGCAGTGGGGACCAGTTTGCCATGTGCATCTGTCCTATCTTGCACACAGTCAGTGATTTTCATCAGAGGCCAGGCCTGGCTTAACCCCTGAGAGCCTGGCACACACTCGGTTGTCAAGCACTGAGCCCACACCTGCCAGGTGCCCAGTCCTGGGCCAGGGACAAAGTACATGCTGCAGGCTGTGAGATGGGAGGTCCACAGGGTTGACTCTGGGGCCAGGCACAGTCCTTCGTCTTTCCTTATCAGCGTCTGGCTGTGAGGTGCACTCCTCCTGTTCATCAGCCAGAGGCAAGTGGCTGGTGACAGTATCATTGGATGGAGTGTGGTAGGCAGCCTCCGCTCCAGTCTTGGGGTTCCCCATTTTCCACGGTGCTGCCCTCCTTCTGAGAGCCCACTCCTCCTGGACTTGGCCTCCTCTGTTGGGCCTGCACTGCCCTGGTCTGACTCTTGTGTTGTGGCTCCCTCAGTCCAGATTTGTGGCCCCAACTCTGAATCCCAGTGCTCTTGACTCCACCCTGAGCCTTGGAGCTCCCAGGTAACCAACAGACCCTAGAGGGGCTCAAGCAGCATCAGCCAAGCACCTGCTCATGGAGGAGCTTGGACCAGAGCTGCTGGAAATATGTCTACATGTGAATGTCCCCCACTGTCCTGTCTCTTTGCTCAATCTCACAAACGGCCCCTCTTCCTCCGATTAGCAGTGCAGGAAAATAACGGGGAGATGACACATGCTTTCCTCACACAGGCCCTAGTATCAGCACCGCAGTGACAGTCTGAGTGGCGCCCGTGTGCGGCTGGTGTGTGTGCCGTGTGTTGCGGTGTGCATGCGTGCCTGTACTTTCTGCAAGATCCCACCACTCACTCTGTTTATTTCCCTTTTATGAGCACTCTCTCTCTCTCTGTCTGTAAAGCACTAGGACAGGCCTGGTGTTCCAGGCACTGCTTGCAAGTGGTCCTCCAAGCCTCAGAGCCGGCCTCTGCTGTCCCCATGCAGTGCGAGTAATGGGTCCTCCCAGGGACAATTTGCATAAAGGATAAATAAGAGAAACACAATGTGAAGTTTATTCATTTTTAAATCCTGCAGCGTTTGTGATTGAAGGCCCAAGCTCAGATGTTTGCCGGATGCGTCCCATTAAGACTCAGGGCTTGTCTAATGCCTGCTCCACTCCTGCGGGGGGGGGGGGGTAATGTGCACTCCTCCTCCACACTGGAGGGTCGTTTCCACAGCTTCCTGAATGACAAGGGACGTGAACAGCGGGCTGTGTTCCCTTCCACCAGGCCCCCTCACTTTAATTTGCTGTAACAGAGCCAGCACATTAAATACACAACATATTGATGTTCTTGAGAACCCTGGAGGGTCTTTACCCTTCCTTGTCAGAGGAGCCTGGCATGCTGGGAGGGAGAGGAGATATGCCTGGCACACATGCAAAGTGGTGCCTCCGGCAGGTCACAACCAATTGTCTGCCAAGAGCTGGGTCTTCCCAAAGGACAGAGGGTGGGGCATGGGGCAGAGGTGCCACTGGGCATATCACAGAGCCAAGGAGGACTATGTTGACAAGGGGGGCACTCTCAACTGCAGGGACCTCGTGGATTCAGCAGTGGTTTATGGCTGAGTGACACAGAATGGGAGGAAGGAACAGAGGAAAAAAGAAGGAGGACAGAATGCCATCTAGCAATAGTATTTGACTGGGCCTGGCCATCCCAGATCAATGTCAAGTAGCACATTCCCAAGATGGCACAAGAGTTAGAGAAAGCTGGATGGGACTGTAACTTCTGGCATCTCTCTGTTTGAAATGCCCTGGGCTTCAGGAATCTGGCAAAGTAGATCTGGCTGTCACATTGTACATATTTTCTATAACAAATGATGCAAGAATAGAAGCATATCCTCCAGCAAATGCACCACTTCTCTAACAGTGTGTCTCCCAGGGCTGGAGGAAACAGAACCGAGATAAGAAGCAAAATGGTCAGCATAGCCTGGAAGAACAGGGGTCCTGACGAGTGCGATCCCACTGGACATTACTGTACATTCTTTTCTTAAAATGGCAAAGAGCTCCAAAACCCTATGGTGAGAATGACCCTCTTTTTCTTGAAATGACTAACTATTGAGCACTTGACCTAGTCTTCTCTTAACAAATGTACCCTTCTAATATTAGATGCCATGGGTATGGCAACTATCACACGCCACTGTTCATGTATTGTTGCTGATCCTCACAATTCAAAAAGTTGTTAGTATCAAGAGTCTGAGAACTCAAAGAACTTAAAAACTCAGGGAACCACAAAGCTAATAAGTGACTGGATTCTAACTCAAACTCATTTCTGGGTTTGGTGGTAGTGATTGTGTCGTTGGTAGCCATAATGAGGGTGGTGATGATGATACTTGTGACGATGGTGGTAATGGTAGTTTGGGTTATGGTAATGGTGTTGGTAGGGGTGGTGATTTGTTGGTGATGGCACTAATGAAGGTGGTGGTGATAATAGTGATGGTGGTTATGACGGTGGGATGTAGTGGTGGTGGCAATGGTCGTAGTTGTAGTGATGTTGTGATGATAGTTGTGATGATGGTGGTAGTGGTAGTTTTGGCTGTGGTGTTGGTAGGGATGATGACTGCAGTTCCAGTGAAGCTGGTGGTGATGACTGACAGTAGTAGTGGTGGTGGTGGCAGTTATAGAAATGGTTGTGGTAGTTTCAGTGCTGGTACTGGTACTGTAGCAATTATCTGAATCTGAATGGAGAAAACACTAATGAAGACTTCAAGCTTTTCTCCAGGCCTCTCAGGAATGAGCAGGCTACTCATTATGAGTTGGAAAAGAGTCTAGAAGTCTGAGCCTGTCCTGGAATCCAAGATAGCTGAGCAGGACAGGCACTTGGGGTATGACTCTGTGGAGTACCACTAATTGCTCTCAGACCCTTGTGAACAAAGTCTGGCAAGATAGAGGATTTGAGAAGTAATAGGGAATACCTCTCCCTCCTGAACTTGGCCCTATCCATGATCTCAATGTCATCCATCAGCTAATGCTTCCTGAAAATGTTACTGTCAGCAGTTCTACTTAGGTAGTTAAGCATTTCATTTTCCCTGTTTGAAATGCAAATTTTCTACTCTTAAAAATTCTTTGGGGATTGATGACACTAGAAGGCTCCTAGCAAATGCTCAGTCCCTGATCAGAATCCATGTCAATTCTGATTAGGAACAAGGCCTAACGCCCCTTGTTTTAACAATTCCATCCCGCTGTCCAAGGAAAGACTGCAAATTTGTCCTGCCATCCCTCAGCCAGTGAGATCAGAGAAGTGGGATGGGGACAGGGAGGAGGGAGAAGGTGAAGACAGTGCTCAGCGTGGGAGGAGTGGGTCCTAAGGACACATGTCACCTGCTCAGGTGAGCCAACTGGGAGATTGCTGGACCTCAAAACACATTGGTATCCATGGTGAACCATCTAACCCATTCTAACTGCTTTGACAGGACAAGATCATTGGCATCAGTCCTGCAACCAGAAAAGCAGCCTAGCTCCTGTAATGAGTGATATATAATAATAATCACAATTTTGTTACAAACTAAAATCAGCTGCTCAGTATAGCACCCGATCATTCACAGGTACTTTCACACCAATACTTTGATTATTTTTTAAGTTTTATGATTTGGAAACTAAGAATCAAGGCTTGCCTGAGGAAAGGCAGCTAATATGCACTAAAGCCAGAGTTACAAACTAAGTCATTTTATACATTTATTCATCAACTAATCACTAATCTCCTGCTCTGTCTCAGGAACTATGGTAGGTACTGAATAAACAGTGGTGGATAAGAACAGATGGCATCTAAGCTTATAGTTCCCACAGTTTAGGGATCCCTCAGGATTTCTATCCTCCTTTTCCTGTCACAGTATGTCCTCATAATAACGAAAAGTAACAGGTGAGTAAAGCAAGTAAAGGAATAGGATTGTTCAGCATGGACCCAAGAACACTCACATGCTAGATGTTTGGAGCCATCAGTATAGGGATAAATAGCCCCCAGAACCTTATTTTCATTTTTTTCCAACCCAGCACATTAACATACAGACACAATGGTGATAGTTTCACCACAAAAACTTTAAATTATGCTTGAAAAATGTTATTTATATGCAAGGAAATATGTAATAAGTTTTGAAGAGTTTTATCAATTATTATTGAGAATATATCAGAGTTGAAATATCAGTCCTTGAGCAAACTCATTTGTGGGGGCCACTTTGTCCTTGGGAACGTGAATACATGGGACACTGCTGTATGATTAAGACTTCATCCCCATGTACAGCTCAGGAGGCACCTTCACTGTGGGAAATGATGCAGTCAGTTCCGCAGGTGCATATTGGTGTCGCAGAATTACCTCTCTGTAACACAGCCCCGCCCATCCCTCCACAGCAAGGCTTGGAGGTCATGAAGGTCACACGGTGGAGTGGGCTCTTAAGGTACATTCCTCCTGTTTCTTGGTGTCCACAGCCTAAATTAGCCTGCAGTGGGAAACAGAAGTGTGAGGAACTACCTGATGAGGGGGTCAGAGGGAGACTATTCACCTTCCACTGATAAAAAGGTGTCTTTAACTCCCTATCCATGATAACTCATTAATCTTTGCATGGGATGAGAGCTGCATTAAAAATACAGTTCCAAGGGCCGGGGATTTAGCTCAGTGGTTCCACAGCCTGCCTCGCAAGCGCAAGGACCTGAGTTCGATCCTTGGTACCAAAACAACAACAACAACAACAAACAAACAAACAAACAAAATAGTTCCAATTAATTCTGAACGTATGATTTTCTAAGTCAGAATTAGGCTGTTTTGGATTTTTTATGGGCAAGGCAACCTAGGAATGGTCACTCATTGACAATCCTACTAAATGCTGGTCCCTTGTGTTGGGAGAGTTGTTAAATACAATCTGTACATGCTTCCATTCTGGAGCCCAGGAAAGGATGTTATAAAGTTGATTTAAATATTAAGAAAATAGAAGCACATTTTAAGGATGCATATTGGTGTCTTCTTAGGGTGGTCCACTGAGGTTTCATTACTGACTCCCTATGGTTCCTGGAGCCACTTTCTTTATTGGAAACATTAGGAATGGGGAGCAAGGGCTCCCATAGAGCTGTACATACGGCTACCAGCTCAGAATGTGTGAGGTGAGACTCATAGGAAGGTGCCATTGACCATGACTATGATTCTCCTTTCCACACTCATTTACTAACTCCAGGTATGAAATTCCCTGCATTCTCTCATGAAGTGTGGACAAGTCAGCCAGTGATGACTCAAGCCAACATCTCTCAGAGACTCTGCATCCTCCATACTCAGCCAGTGGTGAGAAGCTGACACTTCTTAGGGAGTTTGCATCTTTCATCAAACTTCTGGGAGAAGGAAACAATTCAGAGTGGAGATGAGGGGTGTGAGGGATTGGCACAGGACCCCCAACAAAACCTCTTTGAAAAAAAACCTCTTTGAGAAACACACAGATGACTTAGAGCAGAGCCTCTCAAATGCTTTGCACCACAGCGAGGTCTCCATCACAGCAGGTGTTCAAGAAGATGGAATGACCCACCCTGTTCAGGGAGATAATCTGTGCTAAATGATTCATTGAATACATGATCTTCAAGATCCATGACTCTCTCAGGACATCACAAGTATATTGGTGCATATACATTTGAGAGATGGGAAGACAGAGTCAAGAACTAACCCGCCACCCTGCACATGTGGTGGCTATGATTTATCAACCAACATTGGAAGGTGTGCATTTCCAGCTTGCTTTTTAAGAGTCAAGATTCCTGGCTTCAGGTCTTAATTCTATGTCTAATTAGCCACATAACCTTAAACAAATGTCTTCACCCCTGACCCTTGATTTCCTTTCTTTAAAATGGAGACAGCAATGGTGTTTTTAGTGTTGCTAGATTGTTGGGCTCATGGTCCACTTGATGTAAAGGACAAAGGCCGTTTGCTTCCTTAGGTCTCCATAGGCCCACATGGGTGAAGAAATTATATAGACATAGACCATAAGCAAGAGTGTGATCAAGAGAGGGGAACAATAAGCAAAGTTTCTATATGAAGATGATCAACTATAAGGTCTCTTCTAGACTTAAAGATCTATGATGCTAAGATTATGGGGCACTCTAGAGGTCTTGCAAAGCTCTGCATTCATTTGCCTTATATTTGCCACCCAACTGTTACTGAGCCACCTTTATAGAATCATTGTGCTTCCAGGACAAGATTGTGTGGTTGGCTTACCTCATAGAATGAATTAAAGAGCCAAATGAAATTGAATATTTGAAAGTGCTTTGAAAAGTATGAAACACTACTCAAATGCAACATTGACATTTGGTTTTGATTTCTGGAGTAGTTTTCTGGTTTGAGTTTAATCTCTGGAGTAGATTTTTGGTTAATTGAAAAAGATATGACACTTCTGAAACTATTTTTTTCACCTGTTCTTTGCACTCCTCTCATATTACACAGACTGTATTTGCTCAATCAGAATTTCTCAGACTTGAGTGTGTCAGAATTGGGGTGCTTGTTTAAACAGATGGCTAGACCCCATCCTCAGAGTTTCTGGTTTGGTAGGTCTGGGATGGGCCTAAGAATTTGCATGTCTGACTTCTCAGGTGATGCCATTACTCTCCACTGGTCTAATTCTTTGATGCATTTTATATTTATGTAGATTTTTCATAGCTTGGTTACCTCCAAGACATGCTCATGTAAGGTGGGCATAGGGTCAGGCAGTGATCAGGGTATTTTATAAATTCACAGATGAGGACCCAGAGACTGCAAGTGATGATGTACTGAAGGTCTCATGGCCAATTGGCGGTCAAGGAGGAATTAAACTAGGATTTTTGTGAATTTCCATTTTAGTGTCCTTCTCTTTGGGCTGGACTGCCCCCTACTGGCCAGTCAATCATGGCCACTAGTCCCGGAGCTCAGGCCAATGACAAGCTTGCGAGGCTGCCCTGAGTGCAGCATTGCGAGCATCTTCTGATGGCTGGAGCTTCTGAGGTACCTGCTTGTTTGGTGGAAGGTGTGTCTGTTAAGGATGGGTTTTCACTGTCTCAGATTCCTGGTGGGAACTGCCCCATCTGTTCTCCCCCTGTTGCTGGGCACTGTGCTAGGCACTTTGTCTGATGTTCAGGGAAGACAAAGTCCTTACTCTCTGGCTTCCATGGACCACAATTTAGGGGGCTCCTCTGCCCTCTTCTTGGCCTACAGAGCTAAGTTTTAGCACATAGTCCTGGGCCAATTTATTGCTGCTCCACTTACACCCTGATATCTAATCAAGCCCCCCCCCCCATCCTTGACACCTAGCCAAGTTCCTCTTAGTAATTTTCTGTCCTTTCCTCACCCTGCCCTTGGCTGTACATCTCCACCGGTCTCTGTGTATGTGGGCTTGAGTTCAGTCTCTCTCCTATTTCAATATTCTTGAATAAAATCTCTCCTGCCATTTATAACAAGTGTCCAGCAAATTATTTTTCTTTAAGGACAGAAATGTACTTGATTCTTCTCCCTTAGTGCCCAGTTGGTATCCTCAAAACTGTCCTTAAACCCAGTGCTGCGGTGCTTCCCTTTAATCCCAGGTACTTGGGAGGCTGAAGCAGGAGGATCACAAGCTCAAGGCCAGCCAGGGCAACTTAGTGAGACTCTGTCTGAAAGAGAAAAAGTAAATTAAAATTTGAAAAATTATCTATAAAATGGAATGGCTTGTGCACCTAGCCTGTGAACCACCAGCTCTTGAAGTGATAGGGAATTTATTCATACACTTCTAAAACTGCTTTTTGTCAGCACTAGGTCTGGGAAGGGGCCAGTGAGACTTTGACTCATTTATCCCCCTCCTGTCCTGTATAGATATCTCAACTCTCCCTCTGAGATCCAGGGTCTTATGGGTGCGTCCCAAGTGAGATCTGGTCCCAGAGGGGCTTACAGCCTCGAGACCCTGGACAAGGTGAGTTGGAATGGGATGGAGCCTTTCTGGGTCCTTACTACGAAGAGTGGGTGATACCAGTCATGAAAACCTACGAGTAAGCCATAGAAACCAGATGTATGCACTGTTTTCTCTTTGAAGCCACAGAGAAAGGCTGAATCTCTTGGCTGTATTTTTTTCATCCCCTCCCCTCGCTTCCCAGATTCACAGCCATTTTCTGGGGGCCGAGAAGGTTTCTTTGCTGTGGTTATTATGGCGGAGGCTGCTTTGGATGCTTGTGTGTGTGCGCGCGCGCGTGTGTGTGTGTGTGTGGTTGTGTGTGTATGCCCGCGCGCATGTGTGAGTACGTGTGTATGGGAGCGTGTGTGCGTGTTTTCTCCAGAGTGACTGGTTTGTGCTGTCATCAGCCGTTGTTTTGGTAAATGGCGAGTTAAACAGATATATCCAAGCGTAAAATCTAAAAAATGTTCCCTCTGGGCGCCCGGGGGGTGTTGTTTGAAATCAACTACATATCAATTGAGCGGCGGCGAGCGGATCCGATGATAAATTCCAGTCCACAGACGCCTTATAAATTACATTTTTTTGTTCGAGATCTTGCCTCATCTCAGCCCCCCAGAGGCCCTTAGACTGAGAACTATGATTGTGTTGGAGGAACGTTTGCTCAGCTTGAGCGAGGCCATTAGCATTGCATGTGCCAGTCCGTCCCTCTGCGCTCCCCCCGCCCCCGCCCCTTTAACAAAATACAATATGTGCCTGGTAATTTTTCTGTTCATTATCTCATTGTTTTCTGTAAGTACAAGGTTAGATTGAATTACTGCGGGCTCCGCTGTCTATTTGTAATTCTCCTTCCATGCCGAGCTGCTAATGAATGGGCAATTTAGTCAATTCTTTGTAACGGCTTCTTCTGTGCGTCAGCCACTTAATTACTCTGAGCCTTTCTCACTGCTGCTTTATTGCACGGAAAGTCGGGGCTGCTTGGAGGGCTTGGCACGGGATCTCCAGCTTCCAAAAAGGCGGGGGGAAAGGAAAAATTGTCAGAGGCCACAAGGATTCTGCATCCTGACGCTTTCCGCAGCGGCTGGAGTAACCTGCCTCAGCCTGCACAGCCCTCGCTCTATTTACACACACAGGTTCAGTTGCTTCTCTTTGCTGTGACAGTGGGTTTGGGCTTAACCCTGGCTGTGGCAGTCACCATCATCAGGATGGCAAGAAGGTGCAAGCCTCTGCTCAGAGAACAGCCTTCCAGGGGGTGGTCCTGGTGTTTTAAATCATCATCATTATTATTAGCCTGCTTAGTTTGCTACTTATCCTGATGTCAGTATCTTCAAGTGACAGTCAAGAGTCCCATCCTGGGACATTCAGTATTTTCTCTTTGCCCGCGTGCAGAGCACCTCGCTCACCCTGGTACCATAGAGGAACAGGGCATGTATTTATTATCCTCATCCAACAAAGGGTATCACCAAGTCTGGTCACATGAAGGGACTTGCCCAGAGTCAACGAGCCAGGGATGGGAGAACAAGGGCTAGGGCTGAGGCCCTTGTCCTCTTCCCATTCCACTGTGCTGCCCAAGCCCTTCAGCATAGTGCCCCCTAGCTGGGCTGAAGAGTCCTGGAAGGTGGGCATACGAGGAGGTTGCTCTTAAAGGACCAGAATAACTTTGGAAAGGGAACATACTTTCTGGCACTTACTGGGAGGTTGAAAACCCCAAAGATCTGGGAGCTCATTAAGCGGAACATCAAATTACAGAGCTGCACCTCGGCACATATCTGTCAAGCTACCAGGTCATTCCTCTGCACCACAGAGTTCCAATGCATGTATAATTCGGGAGTGAAAGGAGGCACAGAGGATCGCCATGCCTAGAGCCCAGGAGCAAACAGGTTGTGTGCCACCGAGGCAATGGTGGATGGACAAACGCTGTGCCCACAGCCTGTCTTCAGACTGTCCACTGGAACGGCAATAGAGAGGAGTTCACCGGCATGACACGATCCACCCCTGACATTCCCTGTCACTGCGTGTTGCAGTGATGTATATGAACAACAGGGATCTGTGCCTGTGTCCGGAAAGCAATGGATTCAGCAAATGCCAAGTGAGCACCGTGAGGTAATGGAGGCATAAGGATGGGGAAGAAGATTTTCTGGTTTTTGATCTGATTGCTTTAGGAGACAGGAGGTAAAAAGTTCTCTGAATATTGCTGGTCTCCTCAAACAGTCTCCTGAAAGTGGCTGGCCCCTGCTTAGAAAGCTCTTGTTCTTGTGGATCTGGCTCTCTTCCACTCTTCCTTGGATGTCCGCTGGAATGTTGCCTGCTCCAGGAAGCCCTTCCTGATCTCTGAGATGACATTAGAGCCTCTGTTATTCTATTTCATGGCATCCTGTGCTGTGCTTCTTCATTACTTACCACAGTTATAATTAAATTATTTGTGTAATTATGTGTTCACTCTCTTTCCCTTCTCCCCCACCCAACCCTGACTACTCTGTCTATAAATACTGGCCTAATACCCGGCCACATTTAAATAGCACTAAATGCCAGGCACTATTCTAAGTGATTTAGAAAGTTTACTCATGAAACCTCACAACAGTTCTGTGTGACTAGGTACTAGTATTATCCTTGCTTTATAGATGGAGGAAACTGAGTCTAGGGAGGTTAAATTACTTGTCATGGGGGAGGCAGAATTTGAATCCAGACAGTCTGGATCTCCAGGCTGGCAAGAGCATAGAATATAGAGACAGAAGATAGTACCTCCAGGACTGGCTCTATCAGGAATGTGCCCCTGGCCAAGTCACTGGGCCTCTAGTGCAGTAGAGATATGACAAACCTCATACATCTCACCATTATGTCCTGAGTAGCAATGAGATGGTGTTATGTGCAAGTGTTTAAAATACCAGGGGTCTCGCAAATGACAAGTGTGACTGTTGGTTGGAGGTAGTCTTATCACTTACCTTCTATTCAGCCCTACTGGTGCCCCCATTACCTCATGGATACTGCATTATTCCCACATCCACACCTTTGTTCACGAGCCCCAGTTTGGCACCCAGGACAAAGTGTAGAACCTGGTACATAGAGGTCTGGAAAAGCTTGTGACACTGAACAGAGCTGGCCACCCTCCTGGGTCTAGCTCTAGCTGCTTCCTCTGCTGGAGGTCTTCCTGGGTGGCTCCAGCCCTTTTGATCTCCCTTTTCTCCATGCTCAATACAGCTCACATAATCTGCAATGCATCACGTAGCCCTTGATTCTATCCTGGCTGCACCTGTTTTCCCTATCATACTGCAGAGTTGTGAAATCAATTTAGTGGGCTGTGATTAGGAAGAGGGGGGAATAGAAGCATATACTATAAAATACTGGGATGCATTGTGTTTAGGGAGCTGAAGGAACTTTGGTTTCAGGTAGGTCTGTGCATGCATGTATGTATGCATGGGTGCATTCATATACACATGCACACATGCATATCCAGATCACAGTGAGATATGTGTCTTCATCTGAGGCTTAGTCCAGAAAGGTTCACTAACTTTGCTTGAGTGTCATGCTTGTGTAAACTGGTTGGCAGGAGCTGAGTCTGCTGTTTTTACACAGTGATTGCTCCCCCTTAGTACTTTCCCTGCCTGATCTGGCAGATTTGGGTTGAACAAGGTGATATCTCTGCAGTCCACCTGCCTGTGTCTCTAGAGGGACAAAGAGTTTTAAGAGCCATGGTCTCCCAGAGGTGGCCACTCACTGCCTATTTCCTTGATGCCTGCCCATGCCAGAGTTTCAGGGAGGATAATGCTGCCCCATCCTCTCATGTGGGCTTCTCAGATGGCCCTGGCTTCTCTGCTCCATCTCCAGTATGGGTTCTCTTCCAGTAGTTTCCCACTGCTCCTTTGGGGTTCTGGGTGATCTACTGTGGGTGTAGCTTCGAGTGGGGCAGGACAAACCACTTTCTCTTTTCTCACATTTGCCACAGGGGAGCACTGGGTGATATCTTAAGGCTTGTCATTTTTGATCACCCAGACTTCAGATTCCTCATCTGATAGTGCATTCTCATAGGATCTTGGAGAGAATCCAGCGCCTATATGACAGGCCTGGCCTAAAGGAACCACTCAGGATGTCCTCCTCACTTTGACTCTACCCTCTTTTTCTCCCTTCTAGCATTAGATAATAGGGCAAGAGTGGGCTGGGGGATTCATATGAGTGTGGAGCTCTGGCTGCTACTCACTGCCTTCTGGATTCCAGTCTACCTCTATGTGTGCCCAGTGCCCTCCTGAAGACAGACTATGGGCTCTGCACAGTGCTGGGGAGTGACACAGTGGGGTCACTTCTAATAATCATGAATTCAGTTTGGATTTCTCAGAAAGCAGCATGGGGAACTATCCCAGGTCAGAGGCCAGAAGTGGCCTGTCCTCAAACTGTTTGTCATTTAAGTGAACTCCAGAACTCGCAAATGCCTGGGCCCAAGGGATAAAGAGGATGATGACTTGAAACAAAACATATTTCCACTAACTTGATAGTCAAAGAGCCAGCTTCTGCCTGTGAGTTCAGGTTACTGGGATAATCAGGAGAGCTGGCTTCCTTCCATGTGGTACTGGAAGTGGGGAATTTGCCTGGAATCCAGCCTTCACAATTCAGTGTGGAGCATGGACAGCAGCTATAGCTGCTATAGCGATTAGGAGCCCTGAGATGTGACCTGGGGTAGGTCTTTGCCCCACCCTAGACTCCAGGGTACCCTCAGATGAGCCCTGGCATTTCCTCCAGTGTTGACTGTATGATTCCAGATATTAATGTTAGCATGGGCTCATCGCAAAAGTAAGAGTCTCCAATATGCTCTTAAGAAGAATTTCAGACACAGGATGGCATTGGGGGCAGGAGGGAAGGTTACTTCTTCACCCTATGTCTAGAGGTGGACATGTCTTTATTTTCTAAAGGAGAGACTTAAAGATGTTGCCACTCAATGACCCTGATTAAAGCCCTCCCTCTTTGCTTTATCCGTCTTCTTGAGACATCTACCTTCTGAAAACTACATTGCATTTTGTCACCTCCAACTCCTCAACTGCTTCCATCATGTCTGACACTGCAATGCTGTAGCTGTTCACTGAAGCTTTGTTGAATAAATGAAAGAGTGGAATTTGTACCTGTTAGAATCCATATCATAAGGCCATCTTAAGAATGAAAAGTTACCATTCTGACAGCAGGAAAACTTGAAACCTGCACCTCACTCATCCTCTGACTTTCTACCCTTTCCTTCAACTATTTACAACTCCTACTTCACAGATGGAAAAACTGAGACCCAGAGATTTTACTTAAAATTTTACATATGCAAAGCAGGAAGGGACCAGAGATTCTTTATCATCTTTTAGACTCTTCAGTATTACACTTGGAAGAAAACTGAAGCCCGAGGAGTGAGGTGATGATGGCATAAGGTCCCACAGTTCAGCAGTGTGGGGGTGTGGGGGGGTGGGGGTGGGGGTGGAAGTAGAGACAAGAATCCAGCTCCCAAATCATAGTCAGGGGGCTTAAAAATCGCAGAGCTCAAGCAGCCCTGATACCCACTCCAGGTTCCCATGGCAACTATGTGGAGCAAACCATTTTCTTGGGGTAGCATTGACTTATTCTTCATATTGCTTTTCTTTTTCTTTAAGGGAAACATACTTTTCATTCTCCTCAAATGGACTCATTCATGAAAGGAACAGATGAGGACACCTTCCCAGAATATAGGAATCTAGGCAGGAAATTATAGTCCTGGCTGATGACAGCTGGGGAAGCCTCTGGATTTGCAAGTGTGTCTAAATGAATTAATGGCATGGAGAAAAGTATTCAGGAATACACTGTCTGGATTTCTTTGGCTTATCATTGCTACCCCTTTCAGCACATCTCTTTCTGAGTAACAACAGCCCTCAAACACAAATTTAACCTGGACCTGCCAACCTTCCCAAAGGCTTTGACCATATTTATTACATTTGATCCTGTCGGGTAGATAAATAGGGCAAGCACTGCCATTGTACAGATGGGAAACTGAGGCCCAGAGAGGTGGAGGTCACAGAACTAGTGTGGAACTCCTTAGCAGGTGAAATTCTTTGCCCCTGAAGACAGATCAAGGGGTGAACAACTGGTATGTATTAGACATTTGGTAGACTCTCTGGAAACCTCAGTGGGGGCTCAGCCACTATTGCTGGAGATAGCAAACAATGAGCTAAATGAACAACTAAAATCCTACAGGATATTATAATTGTTATGCTAGAAGTACATTTAATGGGCACTTCTAGGGTGGCCAGGGATGCATCTCTAAGG
This sequence comes from Heterocephalus glaber, assembly GCF_000247695.1. The sequence continues at coordinate 11,162,452 of NW_004624778.1, read as the reverse complement.
GGCTGGAATTTAACCTGACAATCAAACGATAGGAAGGAACCAGTAGGAAGAGTGAGAAGAGTAAATGGAGGGAAAGCACGCTCTAATGCCCTGAGGAGGAGAGAGGTTTGCATCCCCAAGGAAGTGACTAGAGGCCAAAGAGGGCTCAAGGGGAGGGGAGAATAGGAATGAAGGTGAGCCTGGAGGGTCAGGCATGGGCCTGAGGACTTCAGCCCTTACAGGTGAAGGTACTGAAATGCACCTCCACTCCCATAACCCAATCATGTGAGCATTTGAATACACATCCATGCATGTACCAACATGCACACATATCTACTGACATATGCATAATCATACATGGACATGTATCATACATATATACACAAAAGCACATATTCACACTGTATCACAACACATTGTTACCTGCACTTAAGCATATTTGCACACCTAGGCACACACTGATGCCCACTTGCTCCTGTATACCCAAACATGTGAGCATCCACACACAGCCATACATATACACATACTCACTTGTATATGTAAGCTTAACATATCCACATGAGCACTGGCACATAAATATAAACACACGTGGACACACACAGGCAAAAGCACATATACACAATTCTCTTACAACACATTGTCACCTACACTTAAACACACTTGCATACCTATTTATACACAGATGCACACTTTTATGTACCCACAGGCCATTCATATCTGCACGAAAGCACAGACACATTTTCTTATACACATGCATGCTGTTTCCTAAATGCTCACTCACACATAGGTACTTACATGTGCACGTGTACAGCCCTCAATAAGCCCAGCTCAGATGAGCTCTCAGCCACAGATAAACTTCTCTGCTGGTTGGTTATAATCTTTCATTGGAACTGACACGTTGATAGCCCCAGTTTTTCTAGGAAGTGACCTTCATGCTGGCTATTGATTTCCAGTGGCTATCAGGCGCCTGCTACTGGAATGACAGGCCTGGTCGGAGGTCAGCCCTTAAATAAAGCTTCTGAATTACTAAGCGCCAGCCACTCCAATGAAAATGGAAATTGGCAGCCCTGGGTCCCTTTTATGAGATGGGCTCCCGCTGATGGTGTTTGAACCCTGAGTGACCACCTCTTGTTCCTGCTCCACAGACCCATGATCCTGTGGGTGCCCACAGGTGTCTGTTTTTGCAGGGCAACTGGCCTGAAGGCTGGAGGTGGTGGCAGTTGCCAGGCCTGAGGCTCTCTGCAATCTACTTGCCAGCAAAGCCTGGGGTTATCTCTGTAAGCCTGGCATTCTGTTAACAGACAACTGCTGGAGACCTACAGAAGACTTGCTTTGTGGTCTTGGACAGATGATGACACCTTTCTGGGCTTTGATGACTCCCCCCACCCTTACCCTATCCACACATGTTCTGTGTCCCCTCCCATTTCCCAAGGCTATGACAGGCATCAGTGAGCTGATGGCAACAGATGTGTGTTGAGCTGTGTATAGCTGGGTATGGGAAGCTTGAGCTGCTGGTGTTGTGTTCTACAATACTGCAGTCACTAACCACAAGACCAGGCTGGTTTGATGAGCCAAATATCCCCCAGGTTGTGGCAGCATCGTGGGGTCACAGGGCAAGGAAAGTCACAAGAGGGAGAGTGACTGAAAGAACTTTTGGTTCTCTGAAGCTCTGTCTTTGTCTCTCCTGCCTTATCTGGTTTTCAGTGACTATGACAGCACATGAGGGCAACAATCAAATCTAACAGCTAAACAGCACCCATTAACATGTACCGTGCTTCCCTCACAATAATATCTGCTCTCTCTCTAAAGGTACCTTCTGTCCCGCCCATCTGCAGAAAGGCCACTTCTCAGCCACAGACCCTTCCTTTGCAGCTGGTCCAAATCTCCCAGCACACACAAGCCAGGGAGTCATTCAATACTCACTTCTGTTTGGCCCTACTTCCAACTCTGGATGTGAATAATTCCCCTCTCAGGTCTAAATTTAGAACAACAACCAAAAAACCTTTTCTTGACTATCTGGCTTGGGAAAAGCTGAGAAGGCTTCCAGCTCCTGTTTTCTAGTACACCCCAGGCAAATATCTACTCTTTTCTTGGTTGGCCTATGCATCCTGTGACCTTTCTAGCCTGTGTTTCTTCAATACAGAGACTGTTAAATGAGAGTTGTATGTCTGCAGGGAGGCTAAATAGAAATTAGAAATATCCATAAATTAATTATTTGGCAAAGGAAGTGATAGCACCGGTGGACCCTGAAACTCAGATAAGCTGCCCATGTTGAAGAGAAGTTCCCCAAGGACTCTTGGTGGGTCCACAAGGCAGGCTCTGAGTCACAATTTGTACCCAGAGCAGAACTAACTGAGTCTCCAGCCTGCTAGACAGCAAATGGGGAACCCATTTCAGGGAAGGGGGTCAAGAAGAGTTCAAGGCCACACAATTTATATATATGATTGGACCATTTTACTGGCTTATCTATAACCCGATGCTTACTCCAGAATGCACAAAACACATCTGGAAATAGGCACTCTTGGGACAGGCTCATTTTATATAACTAGCACAAAAGATGTTCAGAAATGTGTCACTTATTTCCAGAGAGGACCTGAGGTGACTTATAACTAAATATTCATGTGCAATTGTTAAAATAACAATAGTAACCATTAGGCCATGTTCATATCTTTTTAATTTGAAGATTTCACTTTTATAGACAGAATCTCCTAACTTGTATGGGCTAGGAAATAGAGTACCCTGCTTGGTGTACTATATCAACCTAGAAAAGTGACTGAAATGTCACAGTGTGGCATTGCTTTGGGTTTCTCTGACTAGGGATTTTTTTACAATGTAAGCATCCCTAGGAGGGGTATTGAGTTCTTCGTACCATCCTTGTCCTGTGGGTCACATACTGTTGAAGGGTACAGTGGTTTCTTCAGGGCAGAAGGGAGCCCTGAAGAACGTGGGCTCCTGAGATAAGTGTGGAGCAGTAGAAACAATATGAGGACACAATATAAACCTTCCTTGCCCCCAGGCCGACTGTACAGTCAGAAAAACACAATAACCAGGACACAAAGCCCCAGCAAGACACAGCACCAAACTTTAGAAAAACTAGATTTCAAACTCAGCTCTTTCACTTCCCAGCTGAGCAGCCTTGAGCAAATAGCTTTCTTTCTCAGAACTACAATCTCTTCATCTGCAAAGAGGGGTCTGGAATTCCAACCTTACAAGAAACGGTTGTGATGATTAAGCAATATGGGTTCATATGGTGTTCAAATTCTTGCTATAATGCCCAAGAAAGATCTATTGTGTGGGAAACATGCATATCTGCCATAGTCATATCTTACATTACCCTCTGTCCAATGCATCTCACAATTAGAGCTCACCAGCAGTTCTCTAAGGGGAGTGATTTTGTTCCTCTCCCCTGGGAACAATTCAGCAATGTCTGGCACAATTTATGGTTGTCACATCTGGGACAAGACTGCCACTAGCATCCAGAATGTGGAAGCCAGGGATACTGCTTAACACTTACAATGCGCAGGACAGTCCCCACAGCAAAGCATCATCTGGCCCAAATGGCTGTAGTGTCAAGGCTGAAAACCCTAAGCTAGGCCTCTCCCTCTAAGAGATTATTTTCTAGTTCAGTCTTTCCTGTGGTAGCTTAGCACAATGGCTTCTGAAGCCCTTGCTTTCCCAAACACTGCAAACACTCGGGGCTGCATGAGGAGCTGCTGCCTGCCTCCCCTCACCCTGAGGCCACTCAGCCAGATGGCAAAGGGGTCAGTGGCAACCAAACATCTAATGACGTGTGACAAGTGTGGCCAGACAGCAGGCCCAGGCTGGGCCCCATCAAGGCCACTCATTGGGCAAGGGGGACTCATAAATAACAGCACAGTGACAGCCCAAGTCTTGCTCAGTGGGAGGAATAGAGCTCCGCCCGGCTCCAGCCCCTGGGGCAGGACTTTATGGGACAAGGCTCCAGCAGGAGGGCTGCAGCCTGGAACAGAGACAGGCTGAGGACCCATGCACAGAGAATGTGCTGGCAGGACATCGAGAGGCCTGTCTCTGTAGCATCTGTCTGACAGCTACTAGCTTTGTTGCCTTAGTGCTCTCCTTGACAGTGACTCTAATGCCTGACTCTGTGCAATTCATGTCTGCAAAGCATTTACCCAGCCACCACTTGCCATGGGAGACAGAGTGATCTGATGGCAAGCTTGTCGATTACCCAAATTTGAGTCCTAAGTCCCTCAATTTACTATATGCTCTTGAGCCTCCATCTCTTTGCCTGTTAAATGGGGATATTTGAGCAGAAGATATGTTAATTCACGGGAAATTATGTACAAAGCAACAAATTAATGGAAGGGATGATGATGATGATAATGATTATGATTATTCAACCATTTGGGAGAGAAGAATTTATATTTGAAAAAGTATCTTCTAATGCTGTAAAAATATTAATCAGTTTTTAGGTTTTTAGGCTGTTCCAAGTAGGCTGTTTGCAATAATAATAGTAATAATGATTCCTATATTAAATAGCACTTTTATTTTCCCATTTATTTTTCTCAAGCCTCATGTGGCTTAAAATGGGACCTGTTTCCAGTGATGCATATTCTTCTAAAATAAAGTGAAAATAATGAGTTGCTGAGATGCAGCCCAAATGTGTTTTGTTGTTTAGCAGAGTCCTGGTTCCAGTGTCAGGTTGGAGCTGTAGAACTGAGGCTGATGCCTCTTCAACACACAGAATTTGGGTCTCAGTTTTATCATTTACAAAATGGGGATAATAATTTTTTCCCAACCACCTCAGTGCTGATGTGTTAGTGACACCTTGCAGCTGGCAGCTCTGTGGTAAGGTTGAAGCATCATCCAACAAGGGAATCTTGGCATTGCAATCACTATCTTCAGCATCATTATTAATCATTACTCATAATGATATTTGTAAAACAGAGTTACTCCAAAGCAGCATTTCTGAGAATAATTTTCACAAAAATGTCTTCATGCATCAGATGAGGAACCTAACCCTTTGGTCCCTTCTTCTTCAAGACAGACGGGCACTTTAAGATTCTAACAGTCCCCTCCCCCTTCTTTCATTCCAGGCTGGAAAGCTGAACTCAAAACAGGGCCCCCCTCCTGGACTGGGCCTTGTACATCTTCTGTGGAAATGGCTGTCTTGGCCCAAGACCTCGGATGCCAGTTTTCAGCCAGGAGCACATTTTTTGCAGGGAGAGTTATAAATCAAAACCTGGGTTCTAATGAAACTGCTGACATGACGCTAACTGTAACAGAGCGAGCCCGGGCTCTACTTGTGAGAAATTAGAGGCACAGAGGGAGGGTTCGAGGCAATAGGGCACTGAGGGACTGGCCTCAGCCCTCCCCTTCTTCCCTCCATCCCCTTCTGTCTTTCTCATCTCTTCCACCCTAGCCCCTTTATTCCTTTATGATTGCTGCAGAATCTCTAACTGTTCTACTGCCTCACTCGGCAGCATGGCTAGGAATCAGGCTGATGGTGAAGCCGCAGACCCTTCTGGGTAGCGCCCCATAGGACTCCCTCCCTGGCTCTCAAAGTCAGCCCTCTGTTGGAGAGGATGAGGGAGGGCTTGCACTGTCAAAGTCAGCAGAGGGGACAGGAGACTGTCCCAATCTTGGATCACCACTCACTAAATGCAAGGCCTGAGGCAGGATATGCAACCTCTGCAAGTCTTAGCGCCTTGATCTGTAAAATGGGGATAACATCAGCACCTCCCTGGCAAGGCTGTTTAAAAGATTCGGTGAGATGGATAATGCCAGGGTAGCTATTCTATTCCAGGGAGGTGAAAGGAACAAGAGGACAGCTGTGACCTGAGCTGCTAAGGATTTTATTGGCTGCCTTCCAGGGGCCACCCCCTTAACCAGAGTAGATTTATATTGAGTCACAGACAGTTACCCCACAGTTTTATTTCAGAAAGATGAAAAAGGGCACATCTATCCCAAATATAATACCACTGATGTCATTAATTCACCCTTAGCAAGTCATTTGTACGGTTGTTCTCCCAGACCTTATGATGGTCAACTTTTCAACACTGACAAAGTACCTGTGAATGATGAGTTAAAGAAGGAAAAGTTTATTTTGGCTCATGATTTCAGAGATGTTAGTCTATGGTTGGCTGGCTCCGTTGATTTTAGGCCTGTGCTAAGAAAGAAACATCATGGCAGAGGCCATAGCAAAGGAAAACTGCCTACCTCATGGGAGCCAGAAAACAGAGAGGCAAAGAGCCAGAGAAGAAGGGGCCACAAGCCAGTAAAGGTGTGCCCCTAGGGACCTACTTTCTCCAGTTGGGCCCCGCCTCCCTATTAGCTTGTTTAGCTATGACCTCAGCATTGTATTCAACCATTCATAAAGTTAGAACCCTCAGTGAACCCTGAGTGCTCCACCTCTGAATACTGCTGCACTGGGGATCAAGCCCTCAGTAAATGAGTCTTCGGGGAGCACTTCATATTTAAACCACAGTGCTTGATACTTGATGCTAGATGTGTGGATTGAGCACTCCTTAGGTTACCCCTGGGAGAGAAAAGTCCACACCCTTAATTCCTCGATTTGAGATGCTGAGTTCACAGTGGGCCTCTACTTCTACAAGTGAATGAAGTCACTGAGACTTACAGTATGCAAGTTAATCCTCAAGCCACTGACCAGATTGGCAGAAAGCTCCACTTCCCCTGAAGTTTTCCATGAGTGCCCGAGGTCATCCTTATGCCCCTTCCTTTGAGTTTCTGCAGCCTTTGCTGTTCTTACCATTTATTTGGCCCAGGACAAAGACAATAATCTCCCCAAGTAGACTGTAAACCTCCGAAGGGTACACTGCATGCCCATGATTTCTTGAAATTTCCCAGAGAACTACCCCAGTTCTGATGACCTGGCTGTGGCTCTAGTAACCAAGGTTTCTTGCTGGCTTATATTAGAGGTCCACAAAAGGTCAGTTGTCAGACTATTCTGTGGATCTTCTCATATTTCACTGGCCAGAGCAGGTCACTTGGTTGACAGGGTAGGGATATACAGTCCTCTCATCTAGAGTAGACTCACAGGGAATGGCAGTAAATTTTTTTTTCAATACTGAGGATTGAATCCAATGTCTTCTAGCACTACACTATATCCCCAGTCCTTTTTTTTTTTTGGTACCAGGGATCGAACTCGGGACCTTGTGCTTGCAAGGTAGGTGGCAGAACCACTGAGCTAAATCCCCGGCCCTCCCCAGTCCTTTTTAATCTTTCTCTTTCTTTCTTTCTTTCTTTCTTTCTTTCTTTCTTTCTTTCTTTCTTTCTTTCTTTCTTCCTTCCTTCCTTCCTTCCTTCCCTTCCTTCCTTCCTTCCTTCCTTCCTTCCTTCCTTCCTTCCTTTCTTCCTTCCTTTCTTTCTTTCCCAGGGATCAAACTCAGGACCTTGCACTTTCGAGGCAGGTGGTGGCACCTCTGATAAACTTTATTCCCGAGACAGGGTCTTACTAAGTTGTCCAGGCTGGACTCAAACTTGTGATCCTCTTGCCTCAGCCTGCTGAATAGCTTGGATTACAAGAGTGCACCACTACACCCAGCCAGTAGCAAATATCTTGAACACAACCTAACACAGTCCTAGAATTACATTTTCTACAAAGCTGTGGCTCAGTAAATATTTAATGAGTATGATGAGCCAAATAGCTTACGACAGAAATATTTGAACATATATTTTTGGTATGGTTGTCAGATTTAAATGAGCAAACTAAATTCTGGGGTGCTGATTCTCATGATCAGTGATTACCTGAAACTAAATAGGCAAACTGGCTAAAATGTGGTTGAGCCAGATTGGACAGGCACTAGTTCCCTTATGGAAATGCTGCTATGGGAAGCTGAATCCCACAATCCCTCTGAAAGGCAGGACTCATATCAAAGAGGAGGAGGAGCTACAGGGTGGAAGACTGGTTTTACAGAAGAAAATATCTCCAGACCTAGAGAGTCCCAGCTGAACAGTCCTTGAGGCAGGAAGGCAGGGAGGAGTTAGGTACCTCTGGGGATTCTATGAGGGAATAGGGATTCATTCAAAGACTCCAAATGGCAGTCCCAAACTCAGTCTTCCAGATTTAAGTCTGTCTCAAAGCTCTGTGGAATATACATGTCAGTTGTAGAGTCAATACTTGCAGTCCAAAAGGAGCAGATGTCTGGTAAGGGGAGACCAGGGAGAATAGACAGGCTATAGGCACAGGGCTGAGACTATAGCTGGTCCCAAAGCCAGGACATGCTGGGTTGGACTGAGGGAATCGGAGCTTAGGTTGGGTAGCACAGGGCAAGGGCCTGGGCTTATGCATGGATGCTGGGGGTGTTCCCTCCTTTCCAGTTCTCCTCTCCCTGCACAAAAGGACCCTGGGGGGAGGAAAGAGATACAATATGAATGGGACTAAAGGAGCTGGGGTGCCTTTCAGACACTTTCCCCATTTCAGGTTTGCATCTCATTTTCTTGTGAACTTTTTTTTCTTCCCGTTGATGCTCTGGCTTTTGTTGGCATAACCTCAATTTCTTGCTTCTTTTCAAAGCCTTTATTCCCCAAATGGAGGAAAGGAACTTTTAATGTCACACTGGGTCCTTCGTCAGGCCAATTGTCTTCCATACCAGCCGGGGGCTCAGGGTAGCTGGGGAGAGGAGGAGGCTGGGCAGAGGGTGGGGGAGTTGATCTCAAGGAGCAAACAGCAACTGCAACTGATGAAGGTCCCCGAGGTGATTTGCAAATCTGCTGAAATCCTGAACAAGCTTTGATTTAACCCAAGCTTGAAATGGCTTTTATTTACTGTCTATTGTGGAATAAATGACATCTCATAAACAGGCTTTATCCATTACCCCAGAATGGAGAGCTCCGTGTTAGGGACATTTTATCCTCTTGATATCAAAAGAGATATGCCGGGGTGTGTTATTACAAATAGAAAAATCAATGCAGAGACACACACATCTGAAATTTCATTTTCATCCAACCACATTTTCAAAGGAAAAAAAAAACAGGCAATCGCTAATAAAAATGACTCCAGAACCCAAGGATTTACCAAGCCTGAGCAAAAGACTGGCTGTGACCAAACCCAGACAGTGAATAAATCTGGCTCAGCCTTGAGGCCATTTCCTGCTCATTCTCCCAGACTACCCAGCCCCACCCACACACTGTTGCCCAAAGCAGAGCTGCCCAGTGCTCAGGCCTCCCGGGTCCTCAACCAGCCCTGCCAGAATGCTGGTCCTGCTCTCAGAAGCTGCTCCTCCAGTACTCCCACCCCAACACACACTGCACTTGCATGCAAACCATGGGGAAAATACCAGGGATGTCTAGAGGCCTTTTAGCACCTTAGGGACAGGGATTTCCGATGCTCCAGGGGACAAGCAGGCTCTGCATTTTAGAAATGGCAGGGCATCCAGGATCCTTTACACTAGCGCTATTTCTTTAAAAATTAGAAACCCAAGCCTAGAAAAGAAAACTAATTTATTTCAAGGCCTATAGAATGTTGTGTCCTTGTGTAGACCACCATTTGAAATACGTGAGGACAAATCCTGAGCCCTTTCTTGTGCCTGGAAAGAATCCAAGAAAGAATGAGTTCAGCCACCACAGCAGAAGCCCTTCTAGAGGGCCAGAAAGCATCTACACTATACAAATGGTATTGCTACTGTCTTAAAGAAGTTAACTGTTCACTATAGACTTCTTGGTTAAAAGCTCCTGACCAGGATTGGGAAGGGCTGACTCCTGAAGCATTTCAGAAAGAGAACGCGCTATGAGATGTGTCCCCTGCTCTCCCAGGGACACAGGCTATTTCTTCCCTGTGTGTTTCAAAAAGGTTTGTTGTTTTTTTTGTTTCATAAAGGTTTGAGAGAACAACCTAAGCCAGACAATACAGCAGCAATTCTGCCTGAAACAGGCGGCAGTATTTAAATAAGGCTTCACTAGGAGCACAAAGTCTCTTTGGGCATGATCTGCGATGTAGTTATCAAGAGGAGAAATTTGCAGAACCCATTACCTGCCACTCCTTCCCCCAGGAAATCCCTTGTTTGTGGAATGTGAATCTCTCTGGCTCTGGCGGCCTTTTTCTCTCTGGATTGTCCTGGGTAAACATCTGTTTCACACTGTGTGTTTATAAGAAGAGGCATTTGTGCTCTTGATTGTTTAGAGGTTTCTGCAGACCACATTGCTTTCTCTTTCCCTTGCCTTCCCCTCTCCATACCACTGCTCCTCCTGAGCAAGCAACCCCCTCCTTGATTTTGCTCCTTTTAGTGTTACAGCACATTGCTCTGTCCAGAGTAGGGAAAATATACACCGCAATCCACCTGCTCTGCCTTGGGATGGAGAGTTTTTCATAACAAGGGCAGTATATCTTAATTGTATTGCTGTCATTGTTATTAACAACACAAAAAGTTTTCAAACAGCTCCTGCATGCAGAATGTTGAATTAGACATGGGGAACTGAACTAGAGGCCCAGGAGCTTGTGGACTTAGTGAAGAGACAGATCTATCAAAGTTCAGCATAAAGTCATTACCTCCACAAGGACCATAGAACTTTGGAGGGGTGGGAATTTTGATACTGTCTTTCTTACTTACTCAAACTGAGCCTGGAATCTTGAGGTTTCAAGGAGTTCAACCCGCCTATGTACCAAATCTCTCCATTGTCTGCTCCTGGAAAAGAGTGTACACTCAGTTTCCTTCTATTTTTACATGTCTCATTAGAGGGCCTCCTTGCATAGCAGCTGGCCCCTGCCACTGTTGACAATCACGACAGCAAATACTTTATTAACTGGACCTCAATAACATTCTTGGTAGGCAGGAATTTTTTTTTTTTTTGCATCAGTCCAAGTTAGGTCAGAAACACAAGAAAATAATGTTATCAAATAGTAAGAATCAAAAAAATAAAGATTTTCTTAGAGTTTTTTTCTTTAGGATAGAAGCAAAAGTTGTCTCAGATGTAGTCCATGGCTCCCATCTCTTTCACCCCCTGCTCCACTTTGGGCAGGGACCACTGCTGTCTTCTGAAAAATGACCAGAAGGCCACTGGGCAGCCCAAGAAGATGTGTGATTGGAAGCAATAGGGTCTTCCAGCCAGGGAAGTCAACCCAGGTATTTGAGAAATGTATTTTAACAACCCAAGAGGGCTTCTACTTTCTCTCCAGCTTCTAGAAAATTCAATCTACAATCACACTACCCATCCTGGATAGTCTAGTGTGGATAGGTTCATGACTCTGATGATCTACCAGGTGACAGCTTAGCCTATGTTGAGTTCAGTACTGGAGGGAGACCCAGGTGCTAGTCTAGGCTCTTACACTGCTGAGCCATGACTTTAGTTTTGTCACATAGCCTCTGTGCCATCCATTGTAACTGACTTTTCATGACTCAGGGACAAAGACTCCATGAGGTAATTAAGTCATGCTAGTTCACAGGTTCTTTTCCAATCTGCTGACTTCTCCCCTGGATGTGCATGTCCTGTGAGAATCTCTGTGGTACTCATTGGGCCTGGTGCCAGCTGAGTGGCTGGCCTTACTGTTGTCATTTGAGGTTACACTAATGCCTTGCTGCAGAGATACAGCTAGGCACCTGGGAGGGAAGTAAGCTGACCTGCAATTAATAGATAGCTCCAGCTTTATAAAAACAACTTTTTAACAATGATTAATGTTGCGTGTATGTTTGCTAGGTGATTATGGGTGCTTTCTGCATTTTTTATGATTTCTCAAAATAAAAATTATTTTATGGTATATGACATTATAGTGACTAATAGAAGTATAATTTGAACCACAAGTGTAACTTAAATTTTCCTAGTAGCCACCTTTCAAAAAGTAAACAAAACAGGTGAATGATATTTATTTAAATATTATACTTAATCCATTATATCAACTTATTGTTACTTCAACATGTAATTACAGTTAAAACGTATTAATATTTTACCTTTTTTGGGCATTCTTAGAAATCCAGTGTGTATGCATTTTATACCTGATAACATTTTGATTTTGACTTAGTAGTGAGCCACAGCAGGCAAACTCCCTGGACTGAGAACACTGGGAATTCCTTTTATACTAGGCCTGCAAGACAGCCCCAGGAAAACCTCATACCACCCCACCAGGCCTCTCCTTCCAGCTCTGGGGTAGGGGCCATCACTCACAGGGAGGGTCTGTACACCCACCATCAGGGGCCCAAGGAAAATGGACATAGGTGTGTCTTTTTTCCAAAGTCCAGGCAGCACAGTGCTTTCTGCAGACAGAGACATGGCCTTTTATCTGTTCACCAAAGACCTGCAAGCTACTTTGGTTTTAAAAGGATGAGGTGCTGACAATCTGGGGGAAAATGATAAGCAGTAAGAAACAGTGCTTGTGGTGTAAGGAGACCAGCTCCACAAACCCGCTTGCTGGCTCTTTGGTTCCCAGCCCGTCTCATAAAATACTGACAGACAGGTGATGGATGCCCTGGGCCTCCCAGCCTATGGCAACCCTGCAGCTTGCTGGCTGGCCCTGGCCAAGGAGCAGGAAGTGGGACCCAAATCATACCTGGGAAGGTACCTGCTCTCTTGTCACGCTAACACACCCTAGCCCTGTCAGAGAAATCAAGCCCACTGGGTTATTCTGGGAATAGTGAGAAAAAAGTTTCCAATCGTATTTTAAATGTGACATCATTGCTAGAGGAGGACTAAAGCTCCTCTGAGCTGCAGCCCCAACCTGCCCCAGAGCACACCCTACTCCTGCTGTTTACCAGGGGCCATGGAAACAGGAACAGTGTTACTGCTCAAGGTTTCTAGGCATAGACACTTTTCACTTTTCCTTTCTCCGTATATAATATAATACAAAATGGGACATGCAGGACATACGTAGGGCACATATGAATAAGATGTATATATCCTATTAGAAAGAGAGATCAGGCTACATTTGCAACCAGCAGAGTCTCACAGTCCATGCAAGCATGAAGCTCTGCTTAGAGGCTGGTGGAAAAGATGCAATTTACCTTTGGATGGTGAGGCTGGGATTCCTGTTTAAGTCTAAGCTGGCTGATTATTTATTGATGTCTCTCTCCATAGCTGTCTGACTCTTACTGGTTGGAAGAAGCTCCTGTGTGCCTAAAGGATTTTTTGAATTAAGTTCTTTTCAGTCATTTCCCCCTCAGGTGTTAACCAATGAAACTGTTCTTTGACAAAAGTCAGCTTCTCCCACACCACGCTCCCCCTGATTTTATGTCGTGAAATAAAATTAAGTACCAGGAGAGAGGCCATCAAACAACTGGGCCTGACATGGTTAGTCGGCATTTATTTTTTACTTACAGAAAGAGTGAGAATAGTGCATTGGAACCACTCATATTTTACAGTGAATATGCCTCAACTCCCACCAGGACAGCAACACAGCAGTTTAGTGAATAAATGGGCTCATTTCTGGCGACTCTGTCCTATGCTCTTGCTGATAGTCCAGAAGCAGTCCTTGAAGTTGCCACTTCCCTCAGTTGGCTGAAGTCAGCATGGTTCAGCCCTCTTAGTACCTCGGTTGGCTCATCTGTAAAGTGGAATGAGAGTCCCTTACTTGGTGCAGAGCAGGGACTAAAGTCCCTTTTGGTTGTAATATTCCTACTTCCATGGGCTAGAAATTTCGAAGATTATTCTACAAATCCCCTCAGGCTGAGTAGTTCAGTTGACTCTTTGTTTGGGCAAGAATTATCCCACCCCACACACACACACCTGTCCTTACTCCACCTGCCCTATTTCCCCATTACTTAAGGAAAAACAGCAACCACATGAACCTTCTGAAAGTGATGGGCTAATGAATGGGAATACTTGGAGAAGCTAGTGGAGCAGAACTGGGAGCCACAAGAAGCTTCCCTGAGGACCTTGGCACCCCCAGATTTGAAGACTGACTGGCATGGGAGACCTGGCTGGACACAATTGTGGGGGCACTGCCACCAGGTGTACCCAGATCACCCATCATGTGATCTGCTCCAGTCAGGCCTCTGCTGGCAAGTTTGTGCAGTGCTTAGTTCATTGCTGAGAAGAGATGCAGGGTAACAGCTTGAGAAATACATGTTCTTGATAAGTACTATTTGATTTGACAGCACATCTCCTGGTACATCAGCCCTGTACTAGGCCTTTTGGTAAACTTGAGAGCCCAATAGAACTGATTCAAACACCAGCCCCTTGGGAAACAACTTAACCTCTCTGAGTCTCGGTTTTCTCATCTGAAAAATGGGACAATACTATCTATCTCAAGAAATTGTGAAGACTAAAAGGAGATGATTCATGCAGAGCCAACACCAGGTGCATGACAGGAGATAGGCGAAATCATTTCAGCTTATTAAAACAGATCTTGCTTTTGAAAACCTGTCAGAGATAAAGCAGAGCCTCAGAAGTGTGAATAAAAGAAGAGGAAGGTGATTAAACATCACTCAGGGAAACATTCCATGTAGGTTTTGGGGATTGAATTAGATCAAGTTGCTCCTGTCTAAGGTAGCCACCCCAGGTCTCCTAGGTTTAGCACTCAGTCACTGTAGTCTTGCCCTCTGGAAGACTCTTACCCCTGTGCCATCAGACTGGTATAGTACAGTACCCCAGGCAACCTCCTCCCCGGCCTCCTCTCCCTCCTCTGTTTCCCACTCTAACCCTGCACCTAGCTGCCTCCTGCCATTTGGGTAAGTCCCCTGGATGAATAGGGTGCATGCTGCTACCAATCTCTGCTGAAGTGGTGAGGATGGCCCCCCAAACCCTATTCTCTGTCAGGAATGTCCCAGGGGCAGATTTCTATACAGAAGGTCTGTCATCTTTCTCATACTCTAGGGAAGATGAGTTTTGAGGCACAACTTTCATTCAGTAGCTCTGGAGACACAGTCACAGCCCTCATGGAACATTCAGTCTGGTGAGGGGTCAGACCCTGCCAACAGATCACATGGGCACAGCCCTGAAGAAGACAGCAGTGAGGGAGGCAACTTGTGGAGGGGGTATCAGTGCCGACTCCATGTGGGGGGAAGCTCAAGACCTTGGGTGGGCTTCCGAGAGCAAGCGATAGTGGGGACTGGAGACAGAGGAAAGGACCTCTCAGCAGCTGAAAAAGGAGGACTGGACATTTTAGGAAGGGGACTTAAAACCCAGGGTCCAGAAGAACAAACACAACTGATTCAAATCCCAGTATCTCAGGCAAGTTCCTTAACATCTCTGAGCTATTTTCTCATCTGAAAAATGGAGACACAAGTGACTATTTGCTGTTCCACTTTCTCTAATAGCAGAAGAGCTGAGTGTGGGACCCAGCTGGCCAGGTCTGGGACCTGGAAGGGTCTGGAAACAGACATGCTCTAGCCTCAGAGCCCTGAGACTGTAAGTCACCAAGCCTGAGCCTAGAGGCCTCACCCTCTCAAGGTTCACCCAGAGGCAATTCTGTGTGTGTGTGTGTGTGTGTGTGTGTGTGTGTGTTTATGTGTGTGTGTGTGTCTGTAGGATTTATTTCAAGGGCATCGAGGCCACTGCTTCTGTGCATATGGCAGGGTCAATTCCAAATGAGGAAGATGGTCTGGCCATGATGTTTGTAGGCAGGGAATGTAAAATATAATATTCTCTATTCACAGGGCACTTTGGGCTGCTCTTTCTCATATGCATCTCTTCATAAGAATCCTCTAGAAAACTCTCCAAGAGTTTGCCTTGCTGAAGCAGTTTTCCACTTTTCTGAACACTCAAACTGGTGCTATTCTTTGGATACTTTACACAATCTCCCTTGTATTATAACTACTTGTGCTCTTGTCCAACTAGATTTGCAGGCGGAGCGTATTATTTATTTATTTTTATTTTATAACCGTGTATACGCAATAAATGTAATAAATGGATAAAAACATCCCAGAAATGGGATAAAATATCTTAAGTCAAATGATGCCTGTTGAATGAAGAAATGATGCATACCTGACTGAATGCATGGCATAGATGCAAGAGGTTTTTTTTCCAAGAGCCCTCTAAGCCCAGAACTCTTGTCACTACACATACTTTTGACCCCAACCTCTCTCCCATCCCCTTTCTGCTTCCAAATCCTAACATACCCCACTCTCCATGTCTCATTGAGCTACAATAGTGATATTGTCATTGAACCTCAGTCTCCTTGTTTTGGTGACATTATTAATACTGACAGGTTCCAGGACATACCTTATTGCTCAGTATGACTCTTTGGTTGCCAAAAGGGAAGGGTAATAGGTGGGAACCTCCTCAGCCTGACCCTGTTACTGATCCTACAGTCATTCTAAATCCATTTCAATCCCATGAGATTAATGCCTCTGTTGAGTGGCTGAGGAATGTGTGACTACATTTAGAAAAATACAACCAATAATTTAATTGGTGCCACCATCAGAATATTAAACAATGATGGTAATAATATACATCACGAAGGCCAGCTGTTTATGTTTATTGAAAACACAGGACACATATTTAATGTCCTCCTAGGGAGTCAGCTGGGCTGAAGAAGCCTCCTGCTCACTAATGAGGTTGCTGGTGTCACTGTGTGCAGGGTTCTAGTACAGGAGAAAACAGGAGCTTGGCCTGGGCTGACATTCCTTGTGCCCTTGACCCACAGGTGAAGTCTGTGGAAAACTAGGGAAACAAGTGAAGCCAGAGGTTCATTCCCCAGGGGCTTACAAGCCTTCTTTGTCTGCAGCCTGGGATTCTTCCACTGGTCCACAAGCTTATGCTAGTAAGTCTCATCAACAGAAGACGCTGATGTCAGTGAAGATGGGTTGGGAGTCAGGATGGTTTCATGAAAATGCAATTTCACTTTTGAAAGAAAATTAAATTGAAACTAACCAGTATTTTGAGACTATGCATCAGCCAGCAAAGTGCCACATTTCTGTGTGTGGAGGGATGGAGCAGTGGTGGTGAGACAGAACTGGGCATACCCATCTCTCCAGGATGCTTGTATTCACGAGAAATGCAACCAAACTTGAGACATTTTCTCCTAATAGCAGGGCAGAAGCCCTGTAGCTATATGTTCAGGACAGGTTGTAAGTCCTCTAGTCACTATCTTAATGAACAATCTGTCTGTGTATTCCCAGAACCTAACAACATGGGTCCTGTGGAATCACATGCTTCATAGCAGGGAGCCTGGACTCTGAAACCAGAGTTACTTGGTTCCACATAACTCCTCCTGAATGTCCTTGGTCATGTGACTTTCTTTCTCAAAGTTTCTATTCTCTTATCTATTAATTGGGGCTAACAATGCCTTCCTTACTAGATTTAATGAGAAAGCTGAACATCAAATCCCTAGAAAAGTAACTGATATCTAGGTGGTACTCAGTGGATCTGTTTATTTCTTCCTCTTTCATTTGCTAGACCAGAATTAGTTACTGAATACAAACTGTACAGCTAATTGGCTCAACTGTAAAATGATAGATAGCCTACTCTCGAATAGGGTATATAATAGCACAAAGTCAAAGAATATATTCTAGGGGACTGTGAGGAGAAATATTGGTTGACTAAGGCTGTTTTTCTCACCATTGGATACTTAGCATCTAGAACTGAGTTTGGCCAAGGTTTATTGGGTGGATGGATGGATGAATGGATGGATGGGTGGGGTGGGTGGATGGATGGGTGGGTGGGGTGGATGGATGGATGGGTGAGTGGGTAGATAAAGACGTAGATGTTAGGATACTCTTTTGCATCTCCATCTTACAATTATGAAGCTAAGAAAGGTTAAACACTCTTGGAAAGTGCTAATATCATTATTGTCCCAGGAACTTGTCAGTTCACCCCAGTTTCTGTCTTTTTTCAGGTCAGTCTTTGTTACTCAGAAGTTCTGCTTCTTTTCTTCTTGTCTGTTCTAAATCCTTCAAGTTCTTATTCAAGTTTTCCTTCCTCTGCAGAGCTTCCTCTGATCATCTTGGCTCACACTTCCACTTTGTTCACTGGAAGCCATGCACTTGGAGAACCTCACCTTAGTGTAAGAAGCTCCACTCCTCAGAGGTGGCCATGTGGTAAAAAGCCAGATGCTATGGTCACTGACCATCATCTTTGAGTCTATCCATCCAAGAAGCCTGACATGTGAGTGAAGAGCCTTTAGATGATTCCTTTCCTGGTTTTTAAAGTATCCCCAGATTTCAAATATTTCCAGCCCCAAACATTATGGAGTAGAGACAGGCCGTCCTGTTGAAACTCTGCCTAAATTCCCAACTCCCAGAATTCAGGATTATAGTATTATAGTATTCAGGATTTTAGTATTTAGTATTTTTTTTAAGCTGCTGAATTTTGGGGTAATTTGTTGTGCACCATCAATTAGGAGGACTGAAATTAATTTAACTTACCCACTGTCACCCAGCTAATAAGTGGCAAAGGTGGGAATTCAAACCCAGGGGATATAACTTCAGAGCTCCTGTTCTGTAATTTCATACTATATCTCCCCATCTGCATTTCAGACCCGCTGCTGTGCAGCACCCAGACATGACTGATCCAGATACTATAAAGCAGAAGCTGAACCCTCAAAAAATGAAGGCTTTGGTGGGACACAGCTGGATCTCTGGGGAGGAAGAAGGAGGCTCATAGGAAATAAATAGAGCATGCGGCTCTGCCCCAGATACAGTGGCTCACCCAGTGCCCAGATGAGTGGGCTGAGGAAGGAAAGGTTCAACTTCCTATAGGAAAACCTTCACAGGGAAAGCAGAGGTTGGTGTGGGTCTCAGGGAGATATTCTATCCAGTGCATCCAATGCTCGACACACATTTCATCCTTAGTGGGTGTTCATTTTAGATTTGTTGATCTATTGGCACAATGTGAATTAGCCATGGAGTAGGAGAAAGCAGGAAAGCAACAAGACCTATGGCCAGAACAGCCAAGATCCAAAGGATGCTCAGATTTTGAAATGCATTCCTTACACACCTAAAAATAAAGTAAAATAAAAGTTGGCTGAAGCCCATCTCTCTCTCTCCAAGTGCAGGTAGTGGCTATCATCAGGGACTTTCCAATTAAGAGTTGGCCTCCTTTGAGTCAAACCCTTTGGAGGCCCCCACTGATGCTGGCCTGGATGCCTCCATTCTAAAATACTGTCTAGAGACAAGTTGGTACTGAACTGTATCCTTGTCCTGGAGGTTGAACAGAGCCAGGCCCCACTTTCCCCAGGACCACATCCCACACTATTGGCAGGAGGAAGTTTAGGGAAAGTTGGTTCTCTGTAAATGGATCTCAGGGGAGGATGGAGGAGGATTCAGAGGCAGGGCTGGTGGCCCACCTCTGAAAGCCAAGTCTAATTCCGCAGTCTAGTCACTCCTCCAACATTTAGTGTATCCGGGTGATTGTTCCCTGGTAGGCTGAGCCGGTCTATCTGCTGGGCCTTTTGTCATGTTAACTGCAGCCGATCAATGGATTGAGGTCAGGACTTCTGATGTAGGTGCAAGCTTAGAGGGAAAAAAGTCTCAAAGATTCATTTTTTCTCGTCTGGTAACACTCCGGTCACTTATTTTTTCTCAGTTAGCCTCTGCCGCTCTAAAGTGGATATTGATCAGTGCTTTAATGCAAACCTGTCAAATTAATTTTGCAGACCTGGGATATGACTGGCCTAAAATTGCTTCTGCATCTGTTCTCTGCAGCAAGCCTATGAATTTTAATCACGGCCAGAATGGGTTGGTGGCTTTTTTGTTAGAAACTTGAATAGGAAAGGTTTAAACTGTAAATGCCAGGGAATGATGCTGTTTTGTTCTTTTCAGAAACTCATGTGGTGGAGGTCAAAGAAATTATTATGTTGGGTGTATTCTTGGCAGATGCTGTGGGGAGCTTTGTGGCTGGTTTTCCACAGCGCTACAGGGAGCTCCGAGGCCTCTGTAAACATGCAGGTGTAAGGGCTGCAGCTCTGGGGAGCAGCAGGCACCTGTATGCCTGCATGATTTGCCACCCTTGTCTGCTGGTGCTGTTCACATCACCTGTTTTGTTGTTATCCAAGACAGTGCTACCTCCTAGGGATGAAAGAAGCTTAGAGTTCACCTTGTTTCAAAGATCTTGATTCCAGGCCTGGCTCTGCCTACCAGCCCTGTGCACTTGGGCATGACAATCACTGTCTTTCTAGGACTCAGGCTCATGCCTAAGAGGTCTCCTTCAGGCTTGGCCTTGCCTTCTTTGGCTCCTGGCACCCAGGGACAGGCATGGAGTTCTTCCAGGGCAGGGAGGTCCCCAGCTGCACTCAACCTGTCCCCCCCGAAACCACCACCCTGAGTCTTGGCGGGAGGTCTCTCTAACTCCTCCAATCTGGGAAAAGAGCCACACACGGACAGTTGTGGCAAGTTCCTTTGGATAGAATTCACAGATGGTGACCCTGACCACAGGTGAACTTCACTGAATGTCATCATCATCTATATATTGAGTGTTTGGGTATGCTGGACTCTTTTCAGTGCTATTCATGTATTACCTGACTTCATTAGCAGTGAAACCTCACGAGGATGGTGCTCTGACTCCCTGAGATACTGGGGAGGACACAGAGGCACAGGTTGGTCAACTGTGCAGCTCACCAAGATCGCAGGGGCAAAGTTAGCTCTGACAAGGTCATCTTTCAATCTCTGGCAATGTACAGTGAGGCACTTGATGTGGTGTCACCTTAGCTGGGTCCCTGATTGTTGGATCTGTGCTGTTTTTACTTCCCCGATAAAAGTCCAAGATCCTCAAGGGTACAATCCCTTCTACTTCTTTAATATTCAAATAGATCATTGAAAGTGGAGAACCACAGAGTCATAGAGAACAGTCCAGGAAAGTGTTTGAGGATGACTTTGGTGGGGACTCTGATAGGTTGAGATTTATATACTAAAGAAGAGAGGGGGCAAGGCAGAGAGGAAAAAAGAGAAGAGAGAAAATCATTCACTTCACATGGGAATATCTTATCTCTCCATCTGTAAAGGCCAAGCAGTGGGAGGCTGGGAGGTAGATGCTTTAGAAGAAAGAGTTGGAGGGTTAGAAGGCATGCAGCTCAGAGCTGGACCAACATTCCCAGGCCAGAGAACTATGCAGGGACCTTCAGAACCTCCCTCCAAAGGTTCACACAAGGACGGTGATACAGCAGCACTTGACACCTGCTACCTAGACAATGCCTGTCAGGGACCAATAGAGAAGCAGCAAGAACCTACAGAGAGAGGCACCCAGAGCTTACTGGGTAAAAGGACATGTGTTTCTCTCCCCGTGATCCCCCTGTAGGGGCTGAGAGGAAAAAGTTCGAGAGAGGAAAGAGTTCTAGGTGTGTCAGAATCTGGTCAGCCACCTCTACCCCTCCAAAACCCCCATCCTCAATGCTTCAGAAAACCCTCAAAGGAGTCAGGGTCCCTCCCAATCTACACTGGGAACAGGCAAAGTGATGTGACTGCTATTAAAGTTATACTTTGAACCAGACAGAGTGCTCAGACTTTTAAGTGATCAGAAAGTTCTGGAATATAAGTTGTCACTGAGGAACAGAGATGAGAGATTGAGAATGGTAGGATTGAAGGTGATGGCTAGAAAACTAAGCCATTACACATTTATATCTCACCAAGTTGAAGTTTCTGAATCACCTGGAGGCCAGTGTGCCCAGTCTGACAGGTAGTGCAGATACATCATCGATAGAAGCCCACACCCCTGCTCCGAAGCTTCTCTGGAGTGAAGCAGAACTGAAAGACCTGTATTCCTTTATTGTGGGCTACTGGGTCCCCTACCCCTACCACTGTACCTTGCACCAAGGGAATCTTTCCCAGCTGAAGATCTTCAAAAAGCCCCACGGTCTTCATAGCCAGGTAGACAAGGTGGGCTGATTGGTCATTGAGGACAACTCAACAGAATTCAACAAGAACATGAGTTAGGCTGGGTATAGTGATGGACATCTGTAATCCTAGCATTCTGGAGACTGAGGCAGGAGGATAATAAGTTCAAGGCCAGGCAGGGCTACATAGTAAGATCCTATCTCACATACCAAGGGAAAAAAATGTATGAGTTATACACCCTGTTGGGTGGATAATGATGAAACCCTCAGAGATACCCAGTCCAAAGACTTGGTCACTGTTGTGACTTTCCTTAAACTTTTTGGTTGTGCCTGTCAACTTCATCAGTCCATTAGCTGCATGAGTAGCAAGGGGAGCCCATGCTGACTCCCCTTCTGTGCGCACAGAGCCCTCTCCCTAAAACAAGAGAGAGAGAGATTTCTGTCTCATATACAGCTTTCAAGTCCTGAAAATGGTCCCTGATTGTCCAGGTTTAGGAAGGGTCTGTAAGCAGGACACCTGAGCCTGGGTCATAGCCTATTCCTGGGGGTGTCTCTTGCCAGGGAGGCCAGGGTGGTAGCACACGGATAGTTATATGGAGGGAGCCAACCCCAAACTCTCTTCCAGGAAGTTGTCGATTATTTGTCACTGTGCAGCACATTGTGCTGAGTTCATCAGTTTATCTCAAAGGAGCTGATACCCTCCTTCCCTGCCAGAAAGTCTGTCTCTAATCTGACCTCATTGTTTCCCATGTGTTAGTTGAATCTCTGGCATATGAGAACTGGATTCTGTGAGATTGTCCCTGCCTCCTCCCCCAGCATCCTCCTTCCATGCCAAGCAGAAAGCCGAGGATGTGGGAAGCACTCCACCAATACATCGTGAATGCATGTCTGCTCAGTGAATGAATGACTGCATGAATGAGAGGAAAGGAAATGAAAAGCAATTAGACATACACACACTCACAGCTCACCTAACCATACAGCTTCCTGCCCTCCGCTCCTTGGCTAAAAGCTTTGTGCCCTTAATATCAGGTTTGGACTCTTGAGTCCCTGAAGGGAGGGGCAAGAGGCTGCTGCTCTGTGGTCTGCAGAAGGCACTGGGCTAGGGATCAGGGGAGCTGTCTTGCCATTAATTACCTGTGTGACCTTGGGCAAGCCACTTAACCTGTTTTCACTTCATTGTCCATCAGATAGGCTAATGCTCTGTGTTTACCCCACAACAGAGTTGAGGGTAATGGACAATATGAGAAAGTTAACAGCTCTTAGGAAAATCTAAAAGAAAGTCATGGGGTGGAAGAAACTAGATAATACACCAAGAGCCTCCATTAGGGGCTCAACATTTGCAGTACCTATGTGCATGGTTGGTGTTGTATTTGGGAAAGGAATGTCTTTCTACTCAGAGAGGCTTGCACTTAGGAAGAAAGTTCCCCCAGCACCCAGAGGGAGCCTTGTCTTGTACACAGTCATGAGAGGTGAAGACTGAAAAGCAACAGAATACCACCTACCCTTAAAAAAAGATACACACATATAAAACAACAAAACAATCAGACAATAAAAGAAAATTAGTCAGTGCCAGGAACTAGTCTACTACCGTGTGCCAGGCACTGTTCTAGAATTTGAGGAGTAGTGGACACAGAATTCTGCCCAGAGAGCTCTCCATGATGAAATGAGTGAACACATCAATGGGCAGCTCATAAATGAATGAGATTGTTTCAGCTCCAGGATAGGGTACTGTGATGGCAAGCATCTTGGTTGGGGCAGTGACCATGGGAAGAGTCTGGGAGGTGACGGCTTAAAGCTGAGGCCTCAACAATGAGAAGGGGAAGCATGAAGCACACAGATGAAAGGTCCAGAGGATGATGTGGGGCTGGGAAAGGTTAGTGTGTCCAGAGCACAGTGAATATGGGCAGGGTAGGTTTGTAGCCAGGAGCACCAGGCCATGGGAACCAATGGAAGCTTGAAAAGGGACATGACATGATCTGAGAATGACCTATGACACAGTGCTAACAACTGAGGAATAGAGGCCCAAGAGTTCTTTGTGTTCTTCCTGTAGCATTTTCGCATGTTGGAAATTATTTCAAAATAAACTGGAAAAAAAATGAGAGGATGGACAGATGATTGAAAGGGTTGGGAAAACTAGTGCCAAGAGTGGAGGCAAGGACAGTGAGGAGGCTTTGCAGTGGTCTAGGTGACAGGATCAGGGGAAGAATGGGAAAGAGGTCATTTCAGGATGCACTGGTGGGAGTTTT
Source organism: Heterocephalus glaber (assembly GCF_000247695.1). The sequence continues at coordinate 11,138,596 of NW_004624778.1, read as the reverse complement.
GAATTTCTTTTGTATTGTTGTAGTAACAAGTACCACACACTTAGTGGTTATAAATAACACATTTGTATCACCTTACAGTTCTGTAGGTTAGAAATATGACTCATGGGCCTGAAATGAAGAAGCAGGTTTTCTGAAAGCCCCAGGGCAGAATCCATCTCCTTGTCTTTTCCAGCTTCCAGAGGCCTCTCCCCAGGGCTTGCACAGAGTCATCTATATGACACAACCAGTCATGGGCATTGAATTCTCCTGGTACAAGCACCTCTTTCTCTGCCCACAGCCAACAAATGTCCCTCTTTTAAGGATTCATGGGATTTTGGTGGGTCCACCCAGATAACTCAGGATAATCTGTCTTATCTCAAAATTCTAAACCTTAATAACATCTGCAGAGTCCCTTTTGCCTTGTAAGATAACATACTCAGAGGTTCCTGGGGATTAAGGGGTAGACATCTTTAGGAGCCATGACTCTACCTACCGACCATAGAGTGGAACCACTAAGAATTGCTGATGGACTGTTGAGGGAAAGAAACAAACTGAGGGTGGCTGCTAGGTTCTGCCTGAGCCACTGAGTAAAGATGGAGCTCTCTCTCTCAAGACAGCAAGCCCCTTAAGAGGAGCAGACTTCTGGGTGCAGACAGGAAGGGAAGCAATAGTTCTATCTGATATGTGAGAAGTTTGAAGTCAACATAGGCCATTATAATCAGGAAGACCTCATTACTGGGACCAGGGGGTGACAGGAGCATCACAGAGATCAGGCCTGAGAGTGACCCTCATGGCAGTCCCAGGTGTGCCTCCTGGGGCAGTAAGCAGGTTTGAGCCCCAAATAGTCAGGAGCTGGATATATAAATACCTTCACCCATAAAATATGTTCCAGAAAGAAAGAAAGATAGACAGAGAAGTCGCTGGACAGACAGGTTGAGGTCTTGTTAACAAAGTCTGATGTCATAAGCCACCATGTGTGGATATGCTGCAGGGGCCAGTGGTAGCCACTACAGGACCTTCAGGAGGTGAATGGCATGACACAGAGCAAGGACATGCGGACATCTGGCAGCACGACACTGACTGGGTGGGTTGTGCACTGAGCCAGTATCTGCCTGGAAGAGGGAGGGCATTCTGGCAGTCCAGCCCAGATAGAGAAATTTTAGCCAGGGCCACTACTGGCATTTGCAACAGAATGGATGTGTGCTGGGAACGGGCTGGGGGATGTGTGGAATGGAGGGAGAGGCATCCTGTCCTCTTTCAGAACTGCGTCTCTTAAATCAAACAATTCAATCCAGGTGGAAGAGGGTTGACAGCTGGGAGGGGAGAAGAAGGAGAAACAGACAATAAAAAAAATCAATAACGCTGCCCCATAAAATAAATTGAGATTTGTGGAATTCACTTCCACTTGACATCAAAGATGCCGATTTGGTGAATTCGTTTAAGGGCAAATTGAAAATGTATCATTTTAATCCAGATCCCCAAGCTTCCCCCAGCTCCGTGGCAAGGGCCCTGGGGGCTGGGTTTGCTGAAGCTCCCAAGGATGTTCCTTTGGGGGTGATTGATCACCCATGCTCAGAGAAGCTGTGCGGGGGTTGGCAGGAGACATGGATATTCACCACGTCACACCCCTTCCCCTAGCTAGGGCCAAGGTCCCTCCAACCAGGGACTCCTCCAGGGAGCAGTGATGGAGCCATGCTTGGCCACCAACTTCCCAGTGACTCTAAGAGGTATTTGCAAATACCTTGCCCAGCTGGCACCTTGGGCATCTGGTCTGGGGCAGGTGTTTCGAGCTCTCTCGGCTTGAATGCTCCTCCTGGAAGTAAGCGTATGTTCAAGAGAAAGTAGAGTTGTAGAGTCCACAGACTCTGCTTTTGGATTCTCCCACAGAGCATCAGTATGGTGTGAATGTGGTATGGAGGGAAAGGGGCAGAAGACCACAAAATCCTGCAAAAACAAGACAAAATGTACATAGTATGAGTTTCCTTGGCCCAGGTTTTTTAAAAAAGAGGACAGGCCCCCAAAATGCTGAGCCTGGTGCCAGAACATGTCATAGGCAAGGTTAAGACTTGGCCCACTTTGGGGACTTCTCTCAGCCCAGGGCATGGACGTAAGAGCAAAGAGTGCAAACTGCCAGGTTAGAATGATACCAACCCCAGACTGTGGAGAAGCGTCCTAGAAGGAAAGGCAAGAACCAGGCGGGCATGGCTAGGACAACTCAGAATTGTGGGCAGACAGTATGGTCCAATGTGTAGACTGTGGTTATAATGAAGTATTTTGAATGAGCCAAGTTCCAGCTTTGAATACATCCAAGTTCCAGCTTCATGACTTGGCAACTGAACCTCTCTGTGCTTCAGTGTCCACATCTGTAAAGAAGAAAAGGGTAGTCATGATCTTTTTATACAGGGATGTTGCTAGGACCCTCAAAAGGGAAAATGTGAAGTATTCAGCATGATGCTTGACAGCTGGTTGACTCTCAATAATGTTATGATGAGGATGACAATGTACATTTGGAGGCTTTCAGCAAGCCACTGAACCCTCGCTCAGGTCTCAGTACTCCTTGGTAAAGTGGAGGGCTCCAGTGAAATGCTTTCGGGGTTTCTTCTCCCCTACATGACTGCGCAGCTGAGCAAGGACTATGGCTAGGTCTCTGGTCTCAGCAGTTTCCAACCCTAAATCCTAGAATCACGGGCCGAGAGATTTGGACATCTGGAAGAGTCAGTCCAGAGAGGGGCCCAGGAGGAGCAGCAGTGGCTAACAAAAGAGCAAATTCATGGCCACCTCCACCGGGAGCCAACTTGGCCTTGCTGCACCCAGGCTTTGGGCTTCGGGACTTGAGCTTGATTTGACCTCTTCAAATTGAATGTTCACTTTAGCCTAGATTTGCAAAGCAATTTGTTAATGCTCCTGTGCAGGGGCTGTTTTCTCTAGGGTTTTAAAGAAAAAACTCATTTCAATGTAAAATTCACAGGACCAAATTGAAATGTATTCTGAGCAGAGTGAGCTGTTCAGAATTTCCAGGCCCCTGTGATCAGCAGCACGTCACATTGTAATTACACCTTTCTTTGTGCGTCAGCTGCAGGCTTGGTGAGGAAAATAGAAGATAATGCTGACCCTTTCAAGAAAAGAAAAGACTTTTGTGCCTGTTCCTTTTCAGAGAGAGCTCTGCCAAGATGATGGGGGAGAGGGACACCTGAATCAATCTATCAAGGGGAACAAAACCATTACTATCTCTACTCTCCTTAGCCAAGATTGGTTCCACTCAACAGTTTCTGGAGTTTAACTCTTATTTCTTCAAATGCTTTGGAGGAAATAAAAGACGACTAAAGCATCTACTTTCTAGGTTCATTTTTTTGAAGATGATCCTTAGCATCTCCCTCTTCATACACACACACACACACACACAGATTTACACATGCCACAAATATGCACACACATCATACCTATTCATAGAGTATATATGCACACACAACTATCTATTCATCTATCTATCTATCTATCTATCTATCTATCTATCTATCTATCCACATACCACACACACACATATATACACACATATGTACTTCATAAGCTTAATAACATAAACACACACTTTTCTGTTTTAAAAGCAATAGTGGTAGATCTTTAATTGGATCATAATTCCAAAAATACAGAAACTTGGATAAGGCCCAGTCTAGATGATCATAGAAAATTCTTGTTATTTTCTTAGGTATGATGGTGATACTCTGATTAAATAGAAAAATGTCTTCATTCTTAGGAGATGCAGGCTAAAGTATTTAGGAATAAACTGTCAACATGTCTGTGACTTGCTGCCAAGAGAGAAAAAGAGAGACAGAGAGAGAGAGAGAGAGAGAGAGAGAGAGAGCAAACATGGTAACCTATTAACAATTGTTGAATTATGAGTGTAAAACAGAGACATATTCTTTGTACTATTTTAAAATATTATAGGTTGTCATATTAACAAAGTCAAGGACAAAAACCATATGATCATCTCAATAGATGCAGAAAAAGCATTCGACAAAATCCAGCACCCATTCATGATAAAAACGCTACAGAAAATTGGAATAGAAGGTCTTTATCTCAACCTGATTAAGGCCATCTATGAAAAACCAACAGCCAACATCATACTGAATGGTCAA
>NW_004624778.1:11081523-11105261 GCF_000247695.1 Heterocephalus glaber | reverse complement strand
AGACATATAGATTATTGGAATAAAACAGACAATGTGGAAATAGAACCACACATATATGGTCCACTGGGTTTTGAAAGATTATTTAACATTAACATTTTATAGAATATAAACTCAATTCAAGAGCAGAGGAAAAGACAGTGTTTCCAGCAAATGGTACTAGAACACCTGGTATCTGTATGTAAAAAATTAGCCTTAACCCTTTATTTCCATACATAAAGATAACTTGAAAGGATCTTTGAACCTAAATATAAAAGACTAAAACTATAAAAATTTAAGAAGAAATTATAAGGAAAAATGTTCATGAATTTAGGGTAGGCAAGAATTTCCTAGGATACAAAAAAAATGACATATAAAGGGAAAAAATTGATAAATGAGATTCCATCAAAATTTAGAATTTTAAATGACATCATTAAGAAAATGAAAAGTAGTCCTTAAACAGACTGTATTTATAATACATATAACCTATGGCCAGAATATATAAAGAACTCTTACAGCTCATTAATGGACAATCCATTTAAAAAGTAGACACAAGAAGATAATAAATAGCCAGTACAGCACAAGGAAAAGTGTGCAACACTGGAATCAGAAAAATACTAATCAGTACAATAACAAGATCATATTATACATTCATTAGATTAAGTTAAAGGTTTTAAAAGAACAAATGTCAGCTTAGGTGTGAACCAGTTAGAACTTTCTAATACTGCTAATGTGAATGCAAAATGATAAAACTATTTTGGAAAACAATATAGAAATCACTTGCATTACTGTTAAGAACCAATAGTTCTGTTCTTAAGTTTTTACATAACAGGAATGAAAACATGTTCACAATAGATGTGTACATACAAGTTGACCATCCCTCATCTGAAATTCTTGGGACCAGAGGTGTTTCAGATTTTGGTTTGAAATCCACTTGATCTGCAAAGAGGATGGCTATGCCTGCTCTTTTTGGGGGGTTCCTGTCACATGGAGTGTTGTTTTCTCCCCTTTAACTTTCAGTCTATGAGTTTCTTTTTGAATTAAGTGTGTTTCTTGTATGCAGCATATTGTTGGAACTTGCTTCTTGACCCATTCTGCAGTCTATTTCTTTTGAATGGTAAATTGAGACCATTAACATTGATGGTTATAACTGATACGTATTGACTTATGATTGTCATGACTTTTTCTTTTTGTTGGATTCTTCCCCTTTGCATTTAATTTCTTGTCATGCCCAATAGATTCATTCAGCTAGCCTTCCTGGGGTCATGATCCTCATTGTCTTTTCCTAGGATATTGTCTAAAAGTTTTTGGAGTGCTGGTTTGGTATTCATGAAGTTCCTAAGGTGCTCTTTTTCATGAAAGTATCTTATTTCACCATCAATTTTGAAAGATAGTTTTGCAGGGTACATCAATCTGGGTTGGAGGCTGTTTTCCTTTAGGGCTTGATGATCAATGATTTTTTTTTTTTTTTTTTTTTGGTACTGGGGATTGAACTCAGGTTCTTGTGCTGCGAGGCAGGCGGCGGAACCATTGAGCTAAATCCCCAGCCCTTAGGGCTTGAAATACATCACTCCAAGCTCTTCTTGCCTTGAGGGCTTGTGTTGAGAAGTCTGCTGTGATTCTGATGGGCTTTGCTTTGTATGTGATTTGTTTCTTTTCTCTAACTGCTTGTAGAATTTTGTTCTTTCTCTTGGGTTTCTGGAATCCTAACTAGTATATGCCTATGTGTAGATTTTTGTTGATCAAGTCTAGTTGGACTCCTATATGCCTCACTTATTTATATTTCAAGTTCTTTTCCCCTGCTTGGGAAGTTTTCTGCCATCACTTCTGTGAACAGGTTTTTTTTATGTCATCTGCACTCTCTCCTGTTTCTTCATTGACTCTGATCAGTCTTATGTTATTCTTCTTTGCATCATCTAGCAACTGGTGGATTGATTTCTCATGTTCCCTTACAATTTTAAAGCAATTTTTTCTTTTCCTGGTCACTAATTGCAATCTTATCTTCTATATCTGAAATTCTGTCCTCACATTGGCTCATTCTGCTGTGTAAGCTTTCAATGGAGTTTTTAATCTCCTGGAATTCTGTTTGTATCTGTTTTATGGATTCCATTTGTTTCCTATGTTGGGATTCCATCATGTTCCTCAGTGCCTCTATTTTTTTTTTTAATCTGTGTCCTCTCTAGATTTATTAATCATGTCTTGCACTATGGGCACAACCTCTGTTGTTATGTGAGAAATTATTTCTGATTTCATTTTTTCCAGATCCTCTTTTGTTGCCAGTTCAGGGAGTCCAGGTGGTTGAGTATCAGATTGTTCCATCTCATTTCCCCTTGGGGTTGCTGTAGGTGATCTGGAAGTCTGGTTTGGAGGCTTGTTTATGTGTCTTCTCATTTTGATGCGGGGGAGGTTGTTGCTGGCACCCATGCTGCTCACCTCCTCTGCCCTGGCAGTGGTGGAATGGTGGCCCAGGAGCCTCCTCCTTGGTGCTGGGATTGGCTCACCTCCTCTGGGCTGGGAGTGGTCTGTAAATTTTTTAATTTCAGAAAATGAAAACATAAATAAGCATATGAACACAAATAAACAATTAGCTGGAAATACATATGCCATTAATCCATCTACCTATTATTCCATTACAACACATTCTTTAAGGATAAATCAAACCCTATAGTGACCGTAACCTCCATCCTGCTAACTCACAGATATTTCTCCTCTGAGTGTCCATGGTGCTGTCTGAAGCATGCATTTGACCCCCACATTATACTGGGTTTGATACTTGGCTGTTCCTTGTTTCATGACATTTTCTGTTAGTGACTTTGTGCTTTGTCTCCTGGAGGCATGAACAGCTTTTCTGTGCCTCTTCTAAGCATGAGTGTGGCTCAGAGAACACTTTCAGGAAACACTTAGGATCTTTGCACATCCGAGGGTGTCTTTTCATGTACAAACACTTCAAGGATATCACTTGAGTGTAGCACCCATCAGTGGAGAGACTTCACAATGACCAAAATGACCTAAGGATGAGATAATGCTTTTAAGGGCCTTTGTATGTTTATCAATCATAAATACCCATAAGCATGTGAGAAATGCTGTCTTTGTGTGCAGAGACATTTTTCCTGACCACAATAGGTAAGTAAGTGGATCCCTCACCTTCCTTCAGCTTATGCTCATATTTCTTACTTTGGAGTTCCATGGTCCTCAGTAGAGCACCTAAGCTCCTCCTGGAGCTTTCCTTCTGCCCCCTGTCACCCATATCATCCCTTTGGTACCTGCTGTGTCCCTGTCTCATGGATCTTTTTCCAATTACTATCCACACATACTTGACTTTGAGGGGAGGGGGTTCTGCTCTGACGCAGCTCTCTGCAAAAGTCTATCCTTATTCTCCCTCCCCTAGTCCTATATCCTCACTTATACTCACACAGAGATCTTCCCCCACCCCACCCCCAAACCTTCCCTGTCACCATGAGCTCAAAGCAGTCTCTCCTTTTGCCATGACACATTTCCTGTGCCTTTGTTGTGCCCTTTCTCCTGGAATTTATTGGGTTAGATATCACATTTCTTTGAGCTATGTGAACTCTCTTGAAGACTAGGTTGCTGGGCAGTAGTCAGATAATCAAGCAGCCTTAAGGTTTTAGCTCCAGCTCATGACAACTGTGACCTATGTAAAGTTGTACACCAAGAAAGATGCAAAGTTAAACTGTACTTTCCTCTGCAGGACAGGAATGTGTCCTGCCCACAGTGCCAGCAACAGAGTTCTGTTGATCAGAATAAGAGGGTCTTCAATTATACCTTCCTGCTTCTAGATGGTTTGGACCACAGTAGAGGCATCTGGACAAATCTGATTGCTGGTATCCAACTCACCATCTGTGTAGCTCCCAGGAAGATGCTAGGAGCTTCCTGCTGAGCTTGCTCCTGTGCTTCTATATCTTGCCAGAGTACTAGGGTCGCTGGGGAGTAGCTGGTTGACCACTTCATGCCCTCATAACCTTGACTCCCACTGTAGTGGTCTGCTCTGGATCAGGAATCCAGGGTCCTGGGCTCTTTCCTCTTTCATGCCATCTGTAAAATGGGCTGGTGACACTTCATCAAGTTCCCTCAGCTCTCAAGTTCCCTAGGTCCCTTTTCTCTCAGGATGATAATTCACAAAACAAGACAAAATAAAACAAAACTGGGAACCAGAGGTCATAGGCAAATTAAAAAGTGGTCTTAGGGTGATGGCTGTGATTAAGGGTGAATTTTTAAACTGGGGCTCCTCTATTATCTTTTCTATTAAAAGAGGGTAAATCTCCACACTTGTAGTTCCCACCCACTCAGAAACCCCTGAGACTCCAGTCTGAACCTTCTCCTTCCCACCAGTAGGAGCACTTGACACTGGGAGGCGCATTCTAATTACACCCCTCCACCCCACCCCCACCCCCACTGACCATTAGCAACTATATAGGCTCTAGATTTTAAAAAGCAAGGGCCCTCCCCACACCACAGCATACTGGGCAGCCTGGGCTCTTCACTGCCAGAAGACACTCACCTCCAGGACTGCTTGGCTGCTGCAAGGGTGGGTGAGCAGCAGGAGGTTACAGCTCCTCCAAGCCTTGGAGAACATAAAGCCTTTGCATTCCCACCCCCCAAGAGATTGCTGATCAAAAACAGGGAGGCAAACAAAGGCGGGTGAATGAGAATCAAATTGAGTCAGGGCAGTGGACAGATGGGGCCTGCCAGGCGCCCACAGCCCGTCCTATTCATTAAAAAAAGAAAAGAAAAGAAAAGAAAAAAAAGATAATCTGCCTCCTCCCCCAGGCTTTGGGAGAGGTGGGAGGTATGGGCTGGGGATGGGGCACTAGTCTAGGGAGCCCAGATGTTTTCCAAACCATAGGATCCCACCCTGCCCTTGGTAACCTCACCCCATGGGCTAATTGTTTAGCTCGTGTTTGAGACTTCTGTTTTTGTATGTGAACTTTTCTTAAAGCAAGGGGTTTCTGTCCTGAAAGGCTGAGGTGCTGGCCCGGGGAGCACCTAGTGCAGTTCATAGGCACATTTGTGGGCCAAGATTAATGCAGGCATATTTGCAACATAGCTCAGATGTCGGGAGCTTTCCAGTTTAAAAAAAAAGTTTTTCCATGTCCTCATTTAATCCTAACAACAAACATGTAAAATGCATACAGCTTGGTCAGCAGTCCCAGTTTACAGATGAGGAAAATTGATTCTTACAGTCACATGGTTACTTGGTTACAGAGTAACCTGTGTTTCCTGGCAAAACACATGCACGTGCACTTATGTGTACATCATACACACTAACACCTTGCTTATGCCTTAGTACACCCACCACTAGGTCTGTGGGCTACGTCTCCAGTCATATGGTGCACATAGAGAGAATCCTCCTGTTTGTGGAGCAAGATTCACTGCTCACACATACCTCTACCTACATCTTCTTGGGGTGGCACTCACATGTCACACACAGATGCATGCCCTGGGCACACACTGACCTTTGCTCTGAACCTGTGTTTCACCCTACAAGGGACCAAGTCAAATGAGCCTTGAGATAGCATCTTAATCCCCACACTTCTCAGAATCAGATTACAAATTTGTTCTTTGAAAGTTGTCTGCCAGGAAAGAGAAGGCTGCCCCAATAATGGGGAAGAGGGATCAAGAAAGTAGCCTGAGAAATCAGGTGTCAAGCTGACCTTTTGGAGAGAGCCAAATACTCATTCTTACTATTGATTCCTTTCAAGGGAGATAGAAGGCACTTTATCTCCCAGCTGTTGAGCTAAAGGCAGGGCTAGCAACATGGAGAAGTGAATAGATATCTATGCTATAAGAATACAGGGGCAAAGAGCCCTACTGACCCATATCTTTTAAGTACTTGTTACAGGACTTGCCATTTTTGCCATTAGAGATTTATTTCATTAGGGTAAGTATTCCCCTCCATAATCTTTAGAAATGGTGATTCATTTCTTTCATCTTACCTGGGAAATACATTAGATCTCTTGCATAGTAGTTTTCAACCTTAGTTTCTGAATGCATTTTAAATCAAGATTTCTAAACTCTGCTCCCAGAAATTCGCATGGATTAATTTATTCATTCATTCAACAAATGTGCACTAATCACCTCACCTGGCATATGCCAGATGCTAATCTAGATATTATGGATGTGGCAGCGAATTAAATGAGAAGGTTGCTGCCTCCTGAGAGCTTATATTCTAGTGATACAAGATAGAGACAATAAGTAAATAGATAAGAATAAAAAACTCCAGATAATAGCAAGTGATATGTAGAAACTTGGGGTGATGCTGAAAACAATTTTATCTTGGTGGCCAGGTAAGGCATTTCAGAGAACATGACACTGAAGCAAGAGCCTACCATGTGAAGATCCAGGGAGAATGACCAGCACAATGCCCCACATCCAAAATGACTCAGCCCAAATGAAAGCCACGGTTAAAGATAGAGATCAGGCAGATCAGGTACCCTGTTGAAAATCAGGCTAAGGAGTGTGGATTAAGAGCTAAGGGATACTGTATGTGTGTATGTGGGGGGGGGTTGGGGGGGTGAGGTTGTTAAGCAGAGAAGTGACTTGATCTAATTTGTAGTGTGAGGAGAATGGATTAGAGAGGACAAGCAAGAGAGCAGAAAGCCCAGGCTGGAAGGCAGTATCCAGGTGAGAGGTTAATAGTAGATTGATGAAGTAGTAGGGGCAGAGGCTGAGAGAATAGACTAGCATAAAAGGAGCTTTGAGTTAGTGGTGGGAGTTCTTGCTGACGGTCTGGAGGTGGGGATGAAAGAGTGTGAACATTGCTGTAATCAAAACGGAGTTACTCATATCAAGTCCTAACTAATTAGCTAACTAACTAAATAAAACCAGGACGTTATGAAGGAGGGGATCTTGGGCTTGTGAACCTGTCATGGCTTGTACCTAGATGCTCCCCCGCAAAGCTTCATGCACTCATAGGGAGGACTTTTTGCATGTGGCTGAATCTAGGGTATGCGAATATGGATTAAGGGTGTGTGCTAACTAAATTAGTCCACTAATTGGCTTAGCATGGTTTGGGTATGAATAATGGGAAGGCCTACTCAGGACGTGAATGACATCAACCAATAGGCTGTAGCATGAATGAAATATAAGGAGAAAGGAAAAAAGGTAGATTCGCTGCTTGCTGCTTTCTGCCTGCCTTGCCATGGCCTGTTTGTCCTCTCCCATGCCTCTCTGCTATGCCACCCTGCCTTGGAGCCAGCTGACTATGGACTAAAACGTCTACAAACTGTGAGCCAAAATAAACCTTCCCTCCTTTAATTTTGTGTATAGGTATTGTGTCTCAGTGATGAGAAAAAGTAACTAAGACAGTGCCTGACAACAAGAACTTTCACAGAAAATTCTGCCAGACCCACAGCAGTACATAAAGGCCACTACAGTCTTGCCCAAGAAGATTTCTGCAAGGACAACTATGCAGCAGCTGTCTGTTCTGCTTTGTTGGTGCCAACCTTGTTACTCATCCTTGAACACTCTCATTATTAATCCTATGGCCAACAATTCCTGTGTTAAAATAGCTAATGAAATCCTCTGTATTTGACCTTTAAAAACCTTCCTCCCCTAAACCTCCTTGAATATGCTCATAGTTTACTATGGAATATGTTCCCAATTGCAGTGCTCTCTGCTCATCCCGAATAAACTCATGAATCTGTGGAGACTCTTTCTGTGTATGTTACTTAAGTTGACAGAAAAGAGAGGAATGAAGGGCAACCTTTAGGTCTTTGGTGTCAGGCAGGAAGTGGACAGTAATATTGCTTATTGAGGTGAGCAGTCCTGGTAGGAAATCAAGGTTTCTTCTTTGGGCATGCACAGTTCAAGGTGATTCTTAGCTATTCATCTGGAAAGAAGGAGTAAACATTTAGATGCCAAATCTGGCATGAGTGGTTATAGTTTATATCTGGATGTCCCCCCAAAGCCTCATGGGATCGTAGGTGGGGATTTGGGGAGGTGATTGGTTGATGGGGTGGTATAGCTACCTTGCTGTTAAGAGGTAAGGTCTGGTCAGAACAGATAAGTCACTATGGAAATGACCTGGATATATCTGCCTTTCGGGCTGTTCCTTGGACTCTCTGCTTCCTGGCTACTGTGAGGTGAGTCACTGTTCTCTGTGGCAGGCCCTTCCGCTATGACACTTCTGCCTTGGAGCCAGCCAACTATGGGCTGGAAACTTCTACAAACCAGGAGCCAAAACAGACCTCTCTTCCTTTGAGTTGTGGATATCAAGTGTTTGTCTCAGTGATGAGAAAGTGACTAAGTCATGAATCTTGTTTCTGGAGGTACAGGTTTGGTAGTTGTTAATATGGAGAAGGTATTTAAAGCCTTGAATTGGATGAGCTACTTATAAAGTGGATAAGGAAGAGAAGAGGGCCATGGACTATGTTCTAAAGTGACCTAATCTCAGAGTTCAGACAAGGAGGAGGATTTAGCATTAAAGGACAGCTGGGTGAGGGGCAGGAAAACTCGGAGAGCTGAGAAGCCAAGAGAAGAGTACTTCCATCAAGAAAAAATACTATTTAGTATAAATACTATTGAGAATTCAGGGGAGGTAAAAACAGAGAAATTATTTCAGGTTTGGCCATGTAACAGCAACTGGTGAATCTGTCAAAATCTCCCTGGTATGGTGGAACAGAGGCTCAAGTGGGACCGAAGAGAGAAATTTGAGTGATGAAAGGGAGACAGAGACCTCAACAACTCCTACCAGAAGTCTTCCTACAATGGGGAGGAAGGCAGGGTAGTAGCTACAAAGAAATAAGATCAAGAGAAAGTTCAGAGTTCTTTGAAATCAGCCAGAGACCCATGTGAGTCTACAGCTGCTGTCTCTCACTCGTTCATTTCAAACTTGGAAACTGAGGACCAGAGATGCAGAGTTGCCAGCTGCAGTCTGGACTGGACTACAGGATTCCTGCCTCTTGAATGGGCCTTGTGTGAGAGCGGGGGCTGGCTCAAGAGCACCTAAAACGAACCATTAGAGCAGCCTATCTTGTTTTGATTGGTTTCACACTTCTGCTTTCCTGCTCTGGGAGGCCTGCCCCTTTCCAGGGTGTATGAATATGGATTAAGGGTGCATGATAACTAAATTAGTCACTGATTGGTTTAGCATGGTTCTGGGTATGAATAATGGGAAGGTTCACCCAGGGGCCCTTTCTCAAAGGCTTTCAAGTGGGTTCTGTAGACGAGAAAAAATAATTACCTTCTTGCCCATCACTAGAGCCCTATAACCAAAGACAGATTATTAACATTCTCCTTGATCTCCCTTTCTCTTTCTATCTCCCTCTCCCTCTCAATTTCCCTCTTCCTCTCCCCCTGGTTTATGGTATTGAACCTAGGGCCTCATGCATGCTAGGCAAGCACTCTACCACTGAGCTTTACTCCTAGCTTTCAAATTTATTTCGTGGAAGTTTTATATGACACAAGAGCCTTCAGAAATGAAGATCCAGAGAAACAGGGATATTGTGTATACTAGTTTTGATGAAGAGTGCAAGGTGTGTGTGCAGAGTGAGACTGGACAAAGGCAAATGATCCCGTGATAACCTGAGGGCATTTAGCAAGGCCAGTTGATTTTGACTCTTCTGTGACTCTGTGTATTCAGTGATGGACATTTATTCCTTTGGATATAGAGAGAGCATCTGTCACATGAAGGGTCAGAGAATTCTTTCCATGTCCTATTTCAGGGTAGGAAGCAGAAACACAGGAGAGCTTTCTTCTGCTGCTGCTTTCTCAAGCATCAAAGTGCATTATTTTACAGTAGCATGCCCTATACCCCACCAGTTTCCTGGCAGGGCCTGAGCAGATGACCTCCAGGGTTAAAGGTGTGGTGTGCAGTTCACATGTTTACACCTTCCTTCCTATGCACCCTATGGGGAACTACATTGGGAAGCCAATGACTGACAACTTAGACCCAGAGAGAACAACTCCAGGTAAGAAACAACAAACAGGTTCACTCCCCTCTATAGCACTGATGGGCTGTGTAGGGTGACATGGCCTTGTGAAGTCAGTCATATTAGCCCTGGACCATGAATGATGCCATGGCAAAAGCCTTGGGTGGGATTGAAGGTGCCTGCGTTCTAGTGCTGGCTTTGTTGATCCTTAGCCACATGGCCTAAGTCACTTTCCTCCTCTGAGCCTTAGTGTTCCCTTTGTGTAGATAGAGGAGACCAGGCCAGTTGTTTTCCTGGTCTCTTGCAGCTGGGTGGCTTTAGAATGAATAAGCACCTTCCTATAAGTTCCTGAGGAAAGAATACCCCCACTGGCCCCAAGCCCAGCCAACACACGCACAGTCTGTTCCAGTCTTCCCCATCTCTAACCCAAGCCTCTACCCTTCCTGGTGTCAGCCAAAGCCTTATCATCTCTCTGGGTTCCTTTGGTAGTGGGAGCCAATAGGTTGGAGACCAAGACTCATGCTGATACATACAGTCATTTAATTTCTTTAAAATATTATCTGAATCCAGCAGGCAGGCTCTTCCACTCTCTCGGGACCCAAAACAGTTGTTATTTTGCTTGGTTTTGCTTCAGTTTTTCTAATGAGTGAGGCCAAAGTTCTTTTCCACTTCTTCTCCTAAAGACGGCTAAGTAATATAACCTATAGGACTAGTGCAGGGCTGATCCTGAACATTCAAGCAGGTATTTGCAGCTTGATATGACAGAGAATAAAGTGCTTGTGAAAACTAACTGATTAGTCCAGGAGTTGGAAATTCATCTGCATCTGTGTTCATAGATCTCTCCTAATCTTTGCCAACACCTGTGTGTCCCACTTCTGTGCCACTATTGGGTAGCACTGTGCCCTGGAAATGGCAGCAGGTTTGGCACTAGGGGTCTCTGAGGTGTGGAGCCAGGATACTGCTTCCTAGTTAAAAAGACAGGCCCAGTCAAGTCATGGGTACAGTGAGGAAACCCACTTAAAGGAGAAATTTTAGGGATTAGGAGGAACTTCTTGCTCCCCAAAATGCTACCCTGTCTGTTCCCTGACAGCCTAAAAAGCAGAGCTTCTAACACAATATGCTGCCTGGAATAATACAATGCTTTGGACCTGAGTACTCTGCAAGAGCCTGAAAAATTATTTTTGCAGCCTGGGAAAAAAAAAGATGTGTCTAAAATCAGAAAACTGCAAAATAAAAATTAGTTAAACTTTAATAAAACATTCTCAAAGTGTATCATTTTGCCAAATGTTCAACCACAACTCAACTCAGTTAAATATAAATGAGATTTCACGTGTTCACGTGCAAACAAGTTTATTTGTAATCTTCAGTATGCAGTATGATGTGGGACAAAGACAGCCAAACTGAAAGGCACTGTGCCACAGAGGACACAGTGCTCCAACTGAACCCCCTTGCAGTGTCATAAGGACTTCCAGGTCACCAGAGACATGTCAAGGAGTAGGCCAAGGAAACTCAGGGCACTACAGAGAAGGAACTGAAAGGAGGATGCATAGAGCATGAATTGCACCTATGTGATGATTTTCATAATTCAACACTTAGACACACCCACCACATCCAAGTGATTATGTAGGCACATTAGGGAACAGTCCTTTTCCCTAAGACTTGATAATTAAGGAGAGAACATTTGTATACCCGAATATTTTCAGTAGAGACACTGTCAGGGTTGTGTGTCTGTGAGTGGCAGAAATAAAGATGGGCAGCTTGCTTGGGCCAAAGATAGGAGGTGAGCCAAAGCTAGCCTAAACCCACAAAGAAGGATGGGCAACCAGTGGTGGCCTGGAAATGCCCACCCTATTGCTCTTAGGACAATCAAATGGCTAGAAAAGTCTGAAACTGACACTAACTCTTCAGTACCACAAATTGTTTGATGTTTAATACACTCTGCCCCTAACACCCTCTTGTCCTTTACCATAGTCTTTTGTTTTCATTGAGATAAGAATTCATGTACCATAAAAAAGTACCTTTCTAGTGTGTATAATTCACTGTTTTGTTTTGGGTTTTTTTTTGGTACTGAGGATCGAACTCGGGTTCTTGAGCTTGTGCAGCAGGAAGTGAAACCTCTGAGCTGAATCCCTGGGCCAAATCCACTGGTTTTTAGTATATTCAAAAAGTCGTGCCACTATCACTACTATCTAATTCAAGAACACTTTCATCATCCCAGAAAGAAATCCTTTGCCCATAGAATCAGTCCTCATCCCACAGTCTCCTCAGACCCTGGAAACCACTAATCTACTTTTCTATCTGTGGATTTGCTTATTTTGGACATTTCACATAAATACAATCATACAATCTATGGTCTTTACTAAGCATCTTCTTTTATTTGTTGTAATGTTTCCAAGATTCACCCATGTTATATCATATGTCAGTTGTGTATTCTTTTTTATTACCAATAATATTCCTTTGTGCCCATATATCAAATTTTATTTATCCACTCACCAGTTGACAGACAATTGAGGTTATTCTAACCTTTTGGCTATTATGAATAATGCTGCAATAAACATTCATGAACGGGTTTGCAGGGACATGTGTGTTCAGTTGTCTAGGAATGGAAGGTAACTCTACATTTAATCTTTGAAGAACTACCTAATTTTTCTAAAGTGGCTACATTATTTTACATTGCCACTAGCAATGTATGAGAATTCTAATTTCTCCACATTTACCACCAACACTTGCTATTGTCCATTGTTTTAGTTATAGTCATCCTACCAGGTGTGATGTTGTACCTCATAGAAATTTTGGCTTGAATTTGACTAATGACTATTGATAGTGATTATCTTGTCATATGTTGATACACCATTTATATGTCTTATTTGGAAAAATGTCTATTCAAATTCTTTGCCTATTTTATTATCATTATTAATAATTTTACGTTCAGTCTTACCTTTTTTCAATTTTTATTTTTTATTAATACATCTTTGCAGTAAATAATGATTAAATTCCTCATGGAGAGTTGGTACATGTAAATAATAAATCTTAATTCCTCTTTTATCCCCTTTAGCTCACCTCTCCCCCTTCTCCCTCCATCTCTTAGTCCTCTTCCTTTGTGCAAAAGATCTATCTCTCTATTTCCCATTATCTATCTTTTATTTTACTCTTTATGTTTTGGGCTTCTCATCTAAAAAAAATTATGTGATATTTAAGTTTGTGTGTCTGATTTATTTCATTATGATCTCAAGGTATATTCATTTTCCTACAAACGACTCAAATTTATTCTTTTACCTGTTTTAAATTGGATTTTTTGCATTTTTATTGTTGACTGGTAAGAATTCTTTATATGTTCTATGATCAAATCCTTTATCAGATATGTGATCAGAAAACATTTTCTCCCATTCTTTAGGCTGTATTTTAACTTTCATAATGGTGTCCTTCGAAGCACAAAATTTGTAAGTTTTGATGAAGTCAAATTTATCTATTTTTTCTTGTGTTTTGGAGTTATATCTAAGAAACATTGGCTAATCCAAGGTCTTAAGGATTTACACCTGCATTTTCTTCAGGTCTTCGATGTGTTTTGGGCTAATATTTGCATATGTTGTGAGGTGTAGACCCAACTTCATTCTTTTTGCTTCTGAATGAATATCCATGTTGACAAAAACTACCCTTTTCCTATTGACTTGTCTTTCCATTCTTATTGAGAATCAACTGATCATAAATGTAAAGGTTTATTTCCAAACTCTCAATTTTCTATTCTAATCCTAATATGATAGTCTCAATTATTAAGCTTATAATATGTTTTGCAATTGGGAACTGTGAGTCCTCCAATTTTATTCTTTTTCATAAATATTTTGGACTCTGGGTCCGTTGAATTTATGTAAGAGTTTTAGGATCAGTTTGGGGTTTTCTGCAAAAGTAGCAGCTGACCCATTCATGATAAAAACCCTACAGAAAATTGGAATAGAAGGTCTTTATCTCAACCTGATTAAGGATATGAAAAATCAGCAGTCAACATCATACTAAATGGTCAAAAACTGAAAACTTCATGCTAAAATCAGGAACAAGACAAGGATGCCCATTATCACCACTCCTGGTCAATATAGTTCTGGAAACATTAGCCACAGCAATTAGAAAAGAGAAAGAAATAAAAGGAATAAAGATAGGAAAGGAAGAAGTTAAACTGTCATTATTTGCTGATGATATGATACTTTACATAGAAGACCAAAAAAACTCAGCCAAAAGACTTCTAGTCTTGACATATTCAGTAGAGTATCTGGAGATAAGGTCAACAATCAAAAAACAATAGCCTTCTTATACACAAATAACAGACTCACTGAGATGGAAATTAGGGAAACAATTCCTTTTACAATAGCATTCAAACAAATGAAATATCTAGGAGTCAATTTAACAAAGGAAGCAAAAGACCTCTACACTGAAAACTACAGCACTCTGAAAAAGGAGATTGAAGAGAATGTAAGAAAATGGAAAGACATCCCTTGTTCCTGGGCAGGAAGAACCAACATAGTGAAAATGACCATACTTCCAAAACTGCTATATAGATTTAATGCAATGCTAATTGAAATTCCAACAATATACTTCACAGAACTAGAGAAAACAATCCAAAAATTCATTTGGAAACAGAAGAGACCTAGAATAGCAAAAGCAATTCTAGGCAACAGAGACATAGCTGGGAGTATCACAATCCCCAACTTGAAACTATACTACAAAGGTACTGTGATAAAAACAGCATGGTACTGCCAAAGAAACAGACCCAAGAATCAGTGGAATAGATTAGAAGATGCAGAAACAGCTCCAGACATATTCAGCCACCTCAACTTTGACAAAGGAGCCAACCATCCTCATTGGAGGAAAGATGGCCTCTTTAATAAATGGTGTTGGAAAACCTGGATTTCAACCTGCCAAAGATTAAAACCTGACCCATATCTATCACCATGCACTAAACTAAGATCGAAGTGGATCAAAGATCTAAATATTAAAACAGAAACACTAAACTTGCTGGAAGATAAGTAAGGTAGAACTCTTGAAGACATTGGCATAGGAAAAGACTTTATGAACAAAACTTCAGTAGTATGGGAACTAGCACAAAGAATCAACAACTGGGATCTCATCTTATTAAAAAGCTTCTGCACTGCAAGAGAAACCACCAACAGAGCTAAGAGACAATCTACAATCTGGGGAAAAAAATTTTAGCAGCTGTACCTCAGACAAAGGACTACTATCTAGAATATATAAAGAACTGAAAAAAATCAGACCCCCTCAATTTAAAGACCCAATTCAAAAATGGGCATCTGAAATAAACAGACATTTCTCAGACAAAGAAGTAAAAGCAGCAAATAAACATATGAAAAAATATTCAACATCACTGGTCATTTGAGAGATGCAGATGAAAACAACACTGAGATTCCACCTCACCCCAGAAAGAATGGCTGCTATCAAGAAATCAACCAATAACAAATGCTGGCGGGGGTGTGGGGAGAAAGGAACCCTTTTCCATTGTTGGTGGGAGTGCAGACTGATGCAACCACTGTGGAAATCAGTATGGAGATTCCTCAAAGAACTAGGACTAGAGGTCCCATTTGACCCAGCTATTCCCCTGCTGGGTATCTTCCCAAAAGAATTAAAAGAATCATACCACAGTGATATATGTGCACCCGTGTTAATAGTGGTACAGTTTGTAATAGCTAAAGCTTGGAAATAGCCCAAGTGCCCATCAACTGGAAACCGGATAAAGAAGATGTGTTTTTTTTTCCTATAAAATAGAGTACTGCTCAGCCATAAAGAATGAGAAATTAGAGACATTTATAGCTAAATGGATGAATATTGAGGCCATACTCTTAAGTGAAATAAATAGGACACACATGTGTAAATATCAAATATTTTCTCTAGAAACTGAAAGTAGTAAATAAGGATTAAAATGAGTAATTGATAATTTGAAATAGGAAGAAAAGGTCCAAAGGGGCAGGGGATGTGGGAGGGGAAGGAGAAAGGAAAGAAGGGAAAAGAAAAATTCTGAGAAAAGAAAAAAATGGAAACAGAGTATGTAAATAGGGAAGGGTGGAGGGGTGAAGGGCGCACAGGTAATGGGGAAAAAATAAGAACTAAGGTACGTCGTGTACAGGTACAAGCACCCAGTGATAAATGTAAACATATTGTATACCTAAAATATACCAATAAAAGAATTTAAGCAAAAAAAAAAAGTAGCAGCTGATATTTTGATAGAAACTGTGCTGCATCTGTAAATACACTTGGAAATATGGACATATTATTAAGTCTCCTGATCCATGAACATGGGACATTTCCATTGATCTAGGTCTTCTTTGACCTTTTGCCATTGTTTTGCACATTTCGTTAAATTTCTACCTGTGTATTTTTTTGATGCTATTATAAATGGAATTATTTTCTTAATGTTACTTTTGAGATTGCTCATTCAGTGTATAGAAATGCAACTGACTCTTGTATATTAACTTTTGTATCCTACAAGTTTGATGAATTCATTCATTAGTTCCCATAGTTTATCTTTGTAGATTCCTTAGGATTGTCTATATATATGATTATGTAATCCACAAATAGGGATAGTTTCTATTTTTTTATTCCAATCTGATGAGTTTTCTTTTCCTTGACTATTTGGCCTCTCTAGAACCTTCAGTGTAATAAGTAGAATTGGCAAAAATGAACATTTTCATTGTATTCTGATAGGGCAAAAGCTTTTAGTCTTTCACCACTAAACATGAGGCCATTCTTGAACTTTTTTGTAATGCCTTTTTAGGGTTGAGAACATTTCCTTCTATTCTTAGTTGATTCAGAATTTTGTCATGAAAGTGTTAGATTTTTGTCAAGTGCATTTTCTACATCTGTTGAGATGATCATGTAATTTGTTCTTAATAGTATTAATGTGGTATATAATATTATATGATGTATATTTCATCAGTATTTTCATATGTTGAACTAACCTTGCATTCTTGAAACAAATTCCTCTTCCAGGATTTTTAATTTTCTAATCTAAGAATATATGGTTCCTTTACTAATTGTCAGTTTATTTGAGAGCAGGGGTCAAGCCAGGGGAAAATAGAGTTCCTATAAAAATTCACCAAGATATAAATCCTATGGGAGTATATCCTTTCAGGTCATGGAATTTCAAATTTTGCAAATAATTTTCACAGTTTGTTTCTTATGAGTGGCTTTTTGAATAAAATTATTGAATAAAGTTGTCTATACTTATACTCATGGATTATTCACCCTTAGTGACAAAAACAAACATACAGATATATTTTCTTGTTCAAGGTTATGTTAAAAAATTGGGAGAAAATTGGGAAAGGACAAAAGGGAAGAATCTTTCATAATGTTCATTTTGTTAGGACGATAGATAGCTCTTTTTGGATAGCCAAGTCAGTCGAGGTATATACATAGAAAGAAATTACCTTTTTAGGGAATACAGTTTATGAATTCTGGCAAAGCATACAGTCACCTAACCAATGGCATAGTCAAGATATGGAACAGTTCTGTTACAAAATTCTCTTTAATTATGTTCCTTTGTAGTTACTTTCTTCCTTTCATATGAATCTTCTAGAAAACACTAATATGTTGTATCTATAATTTTCAATTTTCCAGAACATCATATAAATAGAATAATATGATACAGCATCTTTAATATTAAGCTTTTTTCATTTGGCATGGTGCATTTGGGATTCATAATTGTGTATATCAATAGTCTATTTCTTTTCATTGCTGGATAGTATTCCACTATATAGATGTATCAATGTTTATTTATCCATTCACTAGTTAATGGACACTTGCTTTCCTTTTTGACAATTATTTGTAAAGCTGCTATGAGCATTTTACATCCACACTGTGGTGAGTGTATGTTTTCATTTCTCTTGCATCAGCTCAAAGGTGGGATTGCTAGGTCAAATGATAGGTGAACGTCTAGTCTGATAAGAAACTTCCCAACTGTTTTTCAAAGCTATTGCACCATTTTGCAGTACCACCATCCCAATATCCCAGCAATGTGTGAGACTTCCAATTACTCATAAACTTTCCAAGACTTGGTGTGGTAAGCTTTTTTGTGTTTTTTTAAAAAATTTATCCATTATACTTAGGTGCAGTGATTATAGTAATCCAAAGCATTTTTATGTTTTTCTATCTTTTGTCATATGTACGTGTTTTCCACATACTGGAAATCATAGGGCACCTCCAATTTTGTATACTTTTTCATCTAATAGTAAAGGGAGCCTTTTCCACACGGATACCATTTTAAGACTAATATTCCATGGAGTGGATGTGACAGAAGTACCTCCTGTTGGCTTGGGTTATTTTCAGATTTTGTTCTTATAAGCCACACTGCAATATAGGCCTTACACATTAGCTTTTTCATCTTTTAGAGTAGTTCCTCAGGGTCAAGCCCCAGAAGTGGGATTCCTGGGTCAAAGAGTATAAATATTTTTATGACTTCAGATTGTTTTCTAAAAGTATTTTATCTATAGTATTTATGAGACCACCAGGAATGTACAACAGAAACAATTTCAGGATATTAGAAAAAAGACTTTTTAAAAAAATATTTATTTAACACATGAAAATGAAACTATTAAAAAATTTACATTTATTTGGCTTCTAGTGAAGCTGAACATTTTTCTATATTCTTGCTTACTGATTTTATTTTCTGTTCTATGAATTACAATTATGTTCATAGCTTATTGAGACTTTGTATTTTCTTATCAATTAACCTGATCATTTAAATAATAAAAATATTAAGACTTTATCTTAATAGCTACAGTATTTTCCCAAGCTCTTGGTTGCCCTTTTTTTTTTTTTTAACATCCAGGAGTGTTTTGTTCTTCTATATTGTGAAATCTGTCACTCTTTTCCTCTGAGGGTTTCTGTATTGCTTCTGAGCTTAGAAAAATCATTTTCATCCCCCTCTCCTGAGGCTTGATAACTGGTCAATTTTAATTTTCTTCTAGATTTTCTCAAGGTTTAAAAATAATTATCTCAGTAGCATATAGAGTTTATATTAATATAAAAGGATAGGCCTTTTAAAAATATATTTTCAACATCACATATCACAATTTAAGTAAAATATTCTATGAAGACTCTAAAAGATTGAGCCTTGATGTGATGACATGTTAATTCAATTTATGTAAAATATTTTATGAAGACTCTAAAAGATTGAGCCTAAATTTATCTTGATGTGATGTGTTAATTTTGTGTTTCGTTCCATCCTCTCCCAGATAAAAGGTGTGCATTTAATAGGGCTCATCAATAAGCAGTGGTTGGACCCCAAATGTTGACAGAGGGGGAGGTGGATGGGGTGGCCCATACACCAGGAGGCTGAACAGGTCCTCATCCAGAATCCTGTGATTCTGTGGGCCACATGCTGCTTTTCTCTCTGAGTTTGCAATCCCTTTGCCCACATTTTCCAAGCCCCTAGCCCTCTTCTCCCCCATGTGGAAAACTGCTGGCCTGCATCTGAGTCTTCTCAGGGGAAGAAGCTGTGCCCTCTTCATGCAGCCAGGAATCACTTTGGGAACATTGAGGTTCATGATTCTAGTCTGTTAGACCAATCCCCAGGGCTGGCAGGAGCAGCTTCCCTAGCCTATTTGGCGGCATAGTGTGCCTATTACCAATCCATTTTTCTGATAATGTCAGAAGCAAGCAGTAACTTTCCTGCCTCATTAATCCAGCAGAGGTAACACTTTTCCCAACACTGGGCAATTTTGTAATTGACTACGGCCTTCCTTGACTCAAGATATTGGTAAAAGGAACAAATTCCCTAACCTGGAAGAAGACCATTCCTCAGACTGAGGCCTCCTGAATGAACAGGGGTCTGGCTGTTGCCCCATCTTGAACAGATTAAAAAAAAAATCTTTTCATTTTCACCGTTGTGCTGGGACCAAGCATCCAACAGATAATCCACTCAGAAGCTCCAGAGAGTGTGGGAACAAGAGGCAGCAGTTCACTCAACAAAAGCCCCTCTCACTCCATCCCAATCAACATTAATAGGCACGAGGCCTCAGATCCAAGGCTGGGGCCCATGGCTTCCTGAAGGGGCCAGAAGCGGACAGGAGGCCAGGACATGGGAGGAGGCCAGGCCCCACCATCTAAATGAGGCAGGCTCTCCTCAGGGTCTGTCAGAGCGCTCCGTGTTTAGTTAAAAACTCTCTCCAAAAGAAAGAGCGTTAAGGCGGAGAGCTTGAAGTGGATCCCGAGTAATTAAGTGTATAAATTAATTCTTCCCCAAAGAAATGTTCCTTCCCTATTATTAGATTTGGCTCTCAGAGGAACTACATCCATGGAGTGCGTTTCCAGTAGCGTGTGTGTGTGTGTGTGTGTGCGCGTGTGTGTGAGTGTGTGTGTGTGTACGTGTGTGTGTGTGTGTGTACATGAACACACATTCTGGGCTTTGCTGCCTGAAGCTTACAATTAAAATAAGTGACATGAATGTGTCTTTAAAAGGGAGATCTGTGGAAAACCAACCGATTGTATGTCAAGGAAAGAAAAAAAATGAAATATGGCTGCCTCCACGCACTGAATGGATGAATAGGAAAGTACTTGTCCACCCAAGTACCCAAAGGGATAAAACCCAATGAGAGCCTTCTCAACTGCTTAGCACATAATGCATGTGCTGTTTTGATGCTAGTAATGTGTTTTTTACTTCTTCCAATCTAGAAGGAATGAATCAAATATGAGGAGAGCTGGAACATGATTTTCAACCCATTGCTTTTGATTAAGTGCCCGAGCAGGCAGGTCCTGGGACTTGCAGTAATACTAATGGGGCATAAAGTGCTATAAAAAGGACGGGGCTCTACTTTTGTCCAAATGCCATTATCCTGGAATCAGAGACCCTGGGTGTAATATGTCCACAGTTAACCTTTTTTTCCTGACAGGAAATTTTCTCCATCCACTCACACCATTAATTATCCTGCATTTTGCCAGAGTGGTGAGTGATCACTTTATTTCAAATGAAAGAGACACATATGCCAGGCTCCCAAATACTGAAACCTGACTGCAAAAGGGCCTGGCCAGGAGGGGGGGACCAAGGAAATAGGGTGAATTTTGTTGGCAGTCAGGGTGTCAGCCACAGTGTTGTTTTCTTTAGGCTGTTTGTTTTCTTCTTTTTTCTGTTTGCTTGCTCATTTATTTGTTTTGGAAGAAGGAGAACTTAAATAACCAAAAAAATAATTATCATTTTTATCCTAAAAATAGTTAACTGATTGAGACCCTGGCCACTGAGAGAGGAGGACGCAGTTACCAATGAACCTGGTGAATAAGGTTAGCAAAGAGGACCTCAATTGTTGATATCTGAAATGGCAGGAGGAGAGAAAAGAGAACTGTTTTTTTCTTTTTGGCTGATCTACCCAGGGGAAGGCTACTAGACCACTGGCCAGGGATCCAGGCCCTTTGCTCTTGTCCCACCTCTCCCAAAGGACATGTTTCCCACAGAGCTCCCGTAGCTCCTTCTACACCATTCTAAACTTTGTAACTCATTTTTTTTTTTTTTGCAATCAGCAAGTTGCATATTGTCCAACTGTTCTGTCATTTATTGTAAATGGCTGCAAAAAGAAAAAAAGGAAAAGGAAAAGGAAAAGAAAAAAATTCCATGGCGCTATAACATAGTCCTGAGTGTAAATCAAACATTCCCTGTCATGTTGATAGCTTGTGTTAGTCTAATGTATTTTATATTACTCAAAAGCTTTGAAACCCTGCAGCTTGCTTCATATAGGCCATTATGCGGTTATCATTAAATTGTCTTGCAAAGAACATTATCGGTAATTATAGCAGACACTAAAATCAAATGATCAGAGTGGGACCTTTAACACCAAGAGGAACCATTAGAAGTTAATCAAATAAAAGGATGAGAATAATTATGTTAGGATTAAGCAGTAATATGCCAGAAGTTATATACTTTGCTGACTATATATCTTTACTCTCAGCTTCCTGAATTTCCTTTTCGTTGATGTGTTTTTATATAATACTTTGGCACAGAATGTAAACGACAATATTTTTGTCATGGCACAATCGGGCTTGAAGGTTCATAGGCGGTTCATATCTAAATGCCATCAGAGGCACAGAGGTAATGATGAAGATAAAAATAATAGTAATAAAAAAAAGTGCAAAGCTGGAAAAAAATCCATCGGTCAATGAAGCATGGCAAAATGATAAAAATGATCGCAACAGGCACAGGTGCAAGGAAAGTCGTTATTGGCTGGTTGCTCCATCTTGGAGCATAAGGATTTCTCCTGCAGGCCTTGCTGCAAGCCAGTATGGAAAAGTGAGTGTCCTGCAGGCCCTCAGCTGCCCCTTCTGGAGCTGAAAGAAAAAGGGTGGTGAAGTGGGGACACTCATGGTGCCAGGCAGGTGGGGACCTCAGCACCCTGAGGCTAAGAGGCCTCTCTGATCCCTTCCTCACCCTTCCCAAAACAAACAGCTCTGGTATTCTGCAGATGTTTGTCTAGACCATGTAGTGGGCTGCCAAGAATATGTGGGCTCCAGTGGGGCAGAGGGTGCCTCTCCCAAAGCCTGGCCCATCTTAGCTTCCAGATTAAATCTGAGCCACAGGATGAGTAATGCCATCGTGACAAGCTAGGAGGACAGAGAGATTCTATATACCCTTCCCTTTAAAAACTAAAAATCTCCCTTCTACTTCCCCCCCCCTTCCCTTATAAATGAATATCGATTCCTGGTAGCAGGTTTGCTTTGTGTCCCAGGTTGAGTTGCACACTAGGATACATGGAAGAATAAGATGATAACAAAATGTTCTGCTTAAATATGTTGCTATTATAACATACAAATACCAACAGCAGAGTAATTTAAATAGTAATGGCCCCAACATACCCTTCCTTCCTCCTGTTCTCTTCCTCCTCTTCCTCCTTTTTCTTCTTCCTGTCTCTGTCTCTCTCTCTCCCTCCTCCCTCCTTCTCTCCCTTACTTCCTCCCTTTGGGATTCAACCAGAGCCTCAGAACCCAGACCTTTTAAAATTTGTATTTTGAGACAGGGTCTTACAACATTTCTGTATTTTTCAGTTTTTTACTTTTGAAAGTGAAGGCACTGTTCTCTTTCTCAGAAGTAAAAACTGAGGCCATTTGGAGAGTGATAGAGCTGGGCACTGGAGACCGGATGTCTCTTTTGAGTATTGAGTTGGGTTTCTCTACTCTATAGTGGCCCTACTGGTGGATATTAACCCCCACTGTCCTTTCCCTAGACCAGCATTTTGTACCATCCAGATGTCCCAGGATGAGTGTGAGGAAGACATGAGGGAAGGAAAGCTTTGAAAAGTTAAAAGTGGGCTTATACCACTCAGTGAAGCTGCTTTGCCCCAATGAAAACTGTCTTTTATTTTTTTTAAATTTTATTTTATTGGTACATTTTAGGTATGCAATACAATGACATTCATCATTGGAAATTTGCACCTTTACATAATCTCTCTTGGTTCTAATTTTTTCCCCCTTCCCCTGTCCTCCCTTCAACCCCTCCATCCCTTCCTATTTACAGACTTTGTTTCCATTTTTTCATTTTTGCATATTAATTCCATTCCCTTCTTTCCTTTCCCCTACCCTCCCACTTCCCCTTCCCTTTACCCATTTTCTTCCTACTTCACATTATCTGTTATACCTTTTAGTCCTCATTTACACTTTCAGTTTCTCACACTAGTGAAACTATTTGGTATTTACACATGTGTTTCCTGTTTATTTCACTTAAGAGTAAGGCCTCAATGTGCATCCATTTAGCAGTAAATGTCTCTAATTTCTCATTTTTATGACTGAGTAGTACTCCACTTTATTTAAAAACCACATCTTCTTTATCCAGTCTCCAGTTAATGGGCATTTGGGCTATTTCCAAGTTTTAGCTATTACAAATTGTGCTGCTAT
>NW_004624778.1:11066267-11077921 GCF_000247695.1 Heterocephalus glaber | reverse complement strand
TCTTTTGACTGGTGAATTGAGACCATTTATAACTGATACATATTGACTTATCATTGTCATGATTTTTTCTTTGTGTTGGATTCTCCCTTTTGTGTTCAATTTCCTGTTGTGCCCAATGGATTCATTCTTCTGGGCTTCCTGGGGTCTTCATCCTTGTTGTCCTTTCCTTGGATATTGTCTAAAATTTTTTGGAGTGCTGCTTTGGTATTCATGAAGTTCCAAAGGTGCTCTTTGTCATGAAAGTATCTTATTTCTCCATCAATCTTGAAAGATCATTTTGCAAGGTACATCAATCTGGGCTGGAAGCTGTTTTCTTTTAGGGCTTGGAACACATCACTCCAAGCTCTTATTGCCTTGAGGGTTTGCATTGAGAAGCCTGCTGTGATTCTGATGGGCTTTCCTTTGTATGTGATTGGTTTCTTTTCTCTAACTGCTTGTAGGACTTTGTTCCTCTCTTGGGTTTCTGGAATCTTAACAATTATATGCCTATGTGTAGATTTTTTTGATCAAGGCTAGTTGGAGTCCCATATGCCTTACTTATCTGTTTGTCAAGTTCTTTTCCCCTGCTTGGGAAGTTTTCTGCCATCACTTCTGTGATCAGTTTTTTTATGTCATCTGCATTCTCTCCTGTTTCTTCATTGACTCCAATCAGTCTTATGTTATTCTTCTTTGCATCATCTAGCAGCTGTTGGAGTGACTTCTCGTGGTCCCTTACAATTTTAAAGCAATTTTTCTTTCCTGGTCACTAATTGTAATCTTATCTTCTATATCTGAAATTCTGTCCTCACATTGGCTCATTCTGCTGGGTAGACTTTCAGTGGAGGTTTTAATCTCCTGAAAATCTGTTTGCATGTGTTTTATGGATTCTATTTGTTTCTTATGTTGGGATTCCATCATGTCCTCAGCTCCTCTCTAGATTTATTAATCATGTCTCGCACTATGGGCACAATCTCTGCTGTTATCTGAGAAATTATTTCTGATTTCATATTTTCTAGATCTTCTTTTGTTGCCAGTTCAGGGAGTCCGGGTGGTTGAGTATGAGAGTGTTGTGTCTCATTTCCCTTTGGGTTTGCTTTAGGTGCTCTGGAAGTCTGGTTTTGAGGCTTGTTTAGGTGTCTTCTCATTTTGACAGGGGAGGGGGGGTGGTGTTGATGGCACCTACGTAGCTCACCTCATCTGTGCTGGGAGCAGAGATATGTTGGCCTCCTCCTCTGCACTGGGAGTTTTGGCACATCGACCTGGAAGCCTCCTCCTCTGTGTCAAAAGTTGTCTTTTATTGCTTCAAATGTTTTCAGATTATAAAGGCCTGCCTCAGCATGGGGGCTTGAGAGCCGTCTCCTAGGGAGAAAAGGCAGGACCCTCTCTAAGGGATAAAGCAGAGCCTGAGCCTGAGGAGATGAGTGACTGGTGAAGCCCTAAGAGGGAGGGCTTAGGCTTGAAATGTGTCAATTATGATCTTCTTGTCCAGAGAGCTAGAAACAAAAGACTCTCAGACCAGAAACAGGATCTGGAAAGGGATTTGAACATTAGAAGAAGAAGCTGACTGTTAGAACTGATTAAGGTGCCCTCATCACATAGAGAGACCTGGGGAAGATGGTACCTTCACCCTTATGAAGACCAGATGATCTCCAGTAAGACCAAGCCCAGAAAAAAAATTTAGGACCATGTGTCCAAGAAGCCAAGAAGCAACTAGAAGGAGAACTAGTCCTAACAATGAGCTTGGTAATACTTTCAAAAATAATAAACCCAACAACCAGAGAAACAAAAACAATTATTTGGGGGGAGTTCTTTTTCAGAGTTCATATTTGTGGATTCAGGGGAAGAGTCGTGGAGGATTAGCCATGTTTTCCTTATCAGAAGGGCTGACGTGGGAGCTCATGGACAAATACCAGCATGGACAGCAGGGTCCAGAAGGATGAAGAGTCCCCCAGGCCTAGCAGTTATTCCAAACCAGTTCCACTGCAGGCCCCATCTGAGGGTTGGGTCTGCTCAGAACTGAGAAGGCAGATCTGCAAGGCAAGAACCAGAGAGCCTTCACAGGCCCAGGGGAGCAGCAGGTAGGGAGGAGAGAAGGAAATGCTGGCCTAGCCATGGTACAACTTGTGGCAGGTGAGGAACATTTTCAGCTAGAACATTCTGAAGTTTGCTGTTTTCTTTTCTTTTTTGTTTGTTTATCATTTTGTTTTCTCAGTGACTAGCAACAAATTCCTATTTCTGTGTTTGATAAAGAAGATGCAAGATGGTGACCAGGAAAATGGCAAACATTTCTTGAAAGGAAAGGAACCCCAAAGAGGAAGAGGATAAATCTCAGAGAGATTGGGGATTGGAAACAAATAAGGCCATATTCTCACAACACAAAGGACAAAATAATTCTGTAGAGGTGGCAATATTTGTATAGTGACCTGCCATTGTGAACCACATACATTTGTATGCTTTTACCAAATCATTAGACTCTGAAGACAGATGAAAATAGTTTTGAAACTTGGAAAAAAAAATCTCACTGGCCAAATCATTCTTAAGGAAAGATGTGTGTCTTGGAACTTGCCTGGGAAAAAGGCGTTTTCCCTTTCCCTGGGGTTCCTGAGTTCCTGTAACTGAAACAAGAGGAGGTAGAGGCCAAGGCCAACCAGGGTATCTTACAAAGCTCGGGGAATTTCTTTGATTGATTGGCCTGGGAGGCCTGTAAGCTCAGGAAAGAAACTCAACCTCCCTGTGACCATGTGGAACCTCCCCTCCTGCTTAAGAAATAAGATAAATACAGCTGATGTTCTTTCTGTAAACCTTCTTTTGCACTGCAAAATATTTTACAGAAAGTTTTAGTTGCATTATCTCATCTGTTCACAATAACCACATTGGCTAGAAGCAGTGACATTTTTATCCCATTTTATAGATCAAGAAGCTAAGCTCAGGGAGGTAGGGGTCTTTCTCAAGGTGACAGCTAATTTGTGACAAGACAGGGATTGTTCAGCCTTTCTGACATGGCTCTGACCACTGTATCTCAGTTTTCATGTGCATCCTCATTGCGGCAGCGAACTGTCCAAATGGGGACTCGTTTGGTTTGGGGGGGTGTCAGGAGTTTTTGGAATCTTACCATATAAAAATCAGCTTCGAGCCTCCACCTGCTAATAAATTTATAGATACGGAAACATAGACCGCTGCTCACCAAAAACAGAGGCAAATATTAGGAGACATTTGACATTCCACATACAGACCTCTGGCTGTTTCCCAGTGCTAATAGTAAAGTGATGTGTAAGCCGGGTTAAACCATGAACATCTCACCTGTCCTTGTGCTATTTTTAAGGACACAGCCCAGAAAGAGGTTCAGAATAACTGCCCTGTTATTCAGCAGGCTTAGAGGGAAGCAAGATCTATAGCAAGTATGGCCAAGCAGTGTTATTCATGAGGATGAGGGAGAAACCAGGATCCTGGGCACCCACCCCTGCCTTCTATTAAGCTCTTAAATTAGCTCTGAAAACCTAGATGTCAGCCATCCCCGTGGAACAACATAGATGAGCCATTAAAAACACCAAGAAGAAATGAATGCCTAAATCACTCTGTCTCTCCGAAGGTAGAGTCTTGCCTAATCACACGTCAAATAATATTTTTTCTTCACCAGATGGATGTCTTCTTTCAAAGTCTGATGGTTGCAGAGACAAAGGTATCACTTCAGCCTTAAGTAACTACTGAAGTTTTACCCCAATAGATTATTTGTTGGGAGTAACTAACATAAAAAATGCCCTGCCAGGCATCAGCTTGCTTTCTCTCATTTTTTAAAGGGTCATATTTGGTTTCATCTTGCAACTACTTGGGAAAATTTAGCACTGAGTCAGAAAGGTTGACCAACAAGTAGCACTTCATAAATTGCTGGAGCCCTGATCAATACATATTGTCATCCACTCTAGTCCTTCGGGCAGATTTCTCTCTGCCCTGAGTCGTTGGTGTATTTTATGAGGTTGTTACAGGCTGGGCTTGCATGGCCTGGGCCTAATGAACCTGTCACTGCTGCTATTGATTGACATGCCAGTGTAAGTGAGACAGGCGATTCCGATTGACTTCCTAATTACTGCTGCTGGGCTGCCTCGCCAACTGCTCAGGCCAGAGGTTAATAGTTTTGATGTTGAGCCGCTCCTAGCTGTGGAGGCTGGAGTGTAACGGGCTCCTTAGAAGTCAATACCTGAATCTAGTTCTCAAGGCTACTGCTGGGCCTGATCAATTAAGGCCTGTGTTCCTCCTGGTGGTGGCTGAGAAGAGGCTGATGAGTGGAGGAGTTCAAAGGCAAACGGTTTAAGGGAGTTTAGAGGACTCTGGAAGCACCACCCATGGTCAGCGATTTGACAATTAAGAGGCTTAGAGTCAAGGGCCAGGGAAGTTGAGGTGGGAGGAACTTAAAACAGTGTACTAGAGTTTGGCCACTGGATTTATTTTATTTTGTTTGTTTTCAGTTTTTTAAATTTTTGTTTTCATTGGTACATGTTTGTATGATTATATTTATCATGGGGAATTGCTATCTGTTCTCCATTCTAAGGACTGAAGATTGCTTCTTTTGTTCCTCCAACATCCAAAATTCTGCCAGGTGCCTTGGATTCTTTGTTTGCTCTGTTGCTATAACCCCAACTTGTAAACTAGGTGGCATATAAACAACAGAAAATTATTTCTCATAGTTCTGGAGGCTAGAAGTCCAAGATCAAGGCAGATTTCGTGTCTGATGAGGGTACAATTTCTCATTTCTAGAGGAAGCCTTCTGGCTGTGCTCACGTGGCAGGAGGGAAAGAATGCAGACAGCTCTCTGGGGCCTCTTTTACAAGGGCTCTAATCCCTCATGATTTAATTACTCCCCAAGGGCCCCATCTCCTAACATGACCACATTGGTTATTAGGAATCAACACATGAAATTTGAGGGGGACACAAGCATTCAGACCATAGCAGAGAGGAAAGAATCAGATGATTTGCATCGATTCAGCCATTCAACAGAAACTAATTAAATGCTTATTTTATTCAAGGCACAATGGGAGTGTATAGATTTACAGTGATCTTTCATTGATATGTCTTAAGAATGTTTTCACATCTATCTATTCATTTGAAACTCACAACACATCAAGCAGCAGGTAAAAGGGGGTGGAGAAATCAGTCTCACTGTGTCTGTAACTTATGAGAAAACTAAGTACAAGAAAAGATAACTGATTTCCTCAAAGCCATACAGTGCTAAGAAGTAAGAAAGCAAAATCTCAAAGGCATATACCATGGTATGATTTTTATGGAGGGCTGGTAAGGTAGACACCCTCTGCCCAGAACATGTCAAAATTCTAGACTCCTAAAGGCAGGCAGGTGTTCAATAGAACCATATTGCTTGCATAAATAGGTTAGGAATAATTTGGGAGTGGTATAAACTCTTCTAAAATTCAAATTCCCCTACACCAGCCAAGAGCCATCTTTACAAACAGACCTTCAAAAGACATCAGTCTCAGGCCTCTTGTATTAGCTCTTCTCAGCACAGCCAAGAATACTACTGTAAGACAAGAGACAGAAAGACCTGTGAAGGATGCAGACTACAGATGCAGTGCTAAACGAATTCAGAAGAGGAGGGATACACTTCAGGTAAGCTCTCGTAGAGGGTTCCTCCTTCAAGTCTACTACCCAACTGTGTGCATCATTTCTGTAATAGTTAATTGTGGTCAACTGAATGAGAAACACCTAATGGATTAGTTTAGCACAGTGCTGGGTATTTCTGGATGACTGACTTCCTAAAGAGGGAAAAACCACCCTGGTTGTGGGTGGCACCAACCAATAGGCTTGTAGTCTGGAGAAAATAAAAGGGGAAAGAAAGAAGTCTCTCCATTTTTTGCTTCTTCAGAGGAGCTCTGGTGTTTGCCATCACCTTTTGACATCTGTCTCCAGGCTTCCAGTACAGGCTCTTCAGCCTTCCAACTTAGACCCTTTGGCTTCATGATATGAACTTCCATGGGACTTTGCAGTGAGCTCCAGACTCTCAACTTTTGAGTGGATCCTCCAGCTCTCTAGTGTGCAGATGGCTTTTTTGCATTCTTTCACCCCTAACTCTGCAGGCAGCAATTGTAAGCCTACTTTGTAAGTCTTTATATACATTGTATATGTATATATGTGTACAAAATTTGTTTCTTTAGTGAACCCTAACTGATAAAATGCCCATACATTTTCTATATTTTTGATGCTTTGATATCTGGGGGCTTGTGGACCCTGGAGGCACTGTTCCTTCCAGAATGACCCAAATACCAGATATAATAAAGAACTCACTTGCAAGTGCATCTTTGTATATGCAGACCAACCAATCCAGAGCCCATAAGATGCCTTCCTTATTGTGCTCTTACACTCAGAGATACAACCCTTCTTCCCTAATCACCCAGGGCCAGGTAGCCAGCACTGCACAGCTCCTACACTCAGAGTCCACTTAAATTATTCAAACTAGCCCATCCTGCAATGGCTTGCCTTGCCCACAGAAAGAACAATAAAGGCTCTTGCTGTCATATTTACCCCTCAGTCACTCTATTCCCAACTGACCCTGGGCATCCCCTCACTTGGGAACTGTGAAGAAAAATTTCTATTGCAGTCATCTCCTGATCTGTTTGCCAAACCATAACTGAACAATAATTATGTCTACATCTGAAAATATCAGCCTCTGGTCCTCAACATTTTTCATGTGGTAGTGAAATGGCTGTGGCAAAGAGGTGTTTCTAAGGATAAGTTAGCATAGAGGAAAAAGGTAGACATATAATTGTGTATGAGTTGTTGATTCTCTAGAGACTTGTTAAATATCCAGAGTTCCTCATGTAATGGATGGGGACATGTGTTCATCGAATAGGGACAGCCAAAGGTTCTAGGCACAATTTCTTCTCACCATTTCCAAAGCTATGTGCTGTTTTCCTCATGCTATCTCCCACCCCTCCTGCATGAAATGTCCCCCTCTCTCTTTTCCATTGACCCATGGCATCATCTTCCTAGGGCACGAAGTTGATGAAGAATTGCAAACCCACAGAAGCCTGTAACTTCTCTCAACTTCCATCTGGCATCACATCATTGCAGATAAAATTGTTCTCTGTTCTGTCTGGGTTTTTTTCCTTTCTTACATGTGTCCAATGTGCCTTCTTAACTAAGTCATAAACTCCTTATGGGAGCATAGTTTACATCATTTGAGCCCTATTTTACTTCATACCAGGCATGGGTACTTCATAACCTAAAGCATGGCGTGGTACCTTAATCACTGCAATTTCCCCTAATAACTAATTGTCATAAAAGAGAAATCCTGGTCCATTTCTCTCTATAATCAGATAGCCTCCTAAAAATTAAAGCAGGACTTAATATCTAAGAGAACTACAAGGAAACTTAGAATCCAAAAATGTGAATTTGTAGAGAAACTTTGGTACATCAAAACTCCAGTCCTCTTTTAATCTTCTGGCTGAAGACATAGCGTGTAGTTCTTAGGATTTCACCTATGCTCTTCTCTTTACTCCCATCCTACACATCCTGATTGAGCTCCTCATTTTTCTTTGAGCTTCACTCTTTGATTTGTAGCTAGGAAAAAAAGGATACAGAACCCCAAAAACTAGCATTTGTGTAAGTCTAGGTCTTCTGGAGGGGATTCAGCCAAATCCAAAGTAACCAACCTGTCCTGGTGGGCTGGGACTGTATCAGCTTTAACCTGAAGTCCCCCATCCTACCATATCAGAATGCTTGGTCACTCTAGCCAAGCCAGAGGCAAAACAAGTCTTGAGTTTATTTGCCAGATATTGTGAGGAAAATTAGGAATTCGACTTTTGCTCCCAAGAATGATGCTGCTGAGAAGCAAGATGCATAGTGGGAAGGTGGAAAGGATAGTGGGAGAGGCCCAAGTAGCTGTAGAGAAAGGTGCACTCTTCTGTTTTAAGCAACTGGTGATACTATAGTGTGCCTCTGTCCATCTCTTTACCCTACAATCAGTCTGCTTGAAATGTTAGTACAAATGGTTTGCAAATGTTTTTTATTTGTTCTCTGTAAACCAAAAAAGGGGGTTGCTCCAGAAAGAATGGCTGCTATCAAGAAATCAACCAATAACAAATGCTGCTGGGGATGTGGGGAGAAAGGAACCCTTCTCCATTGTTGGTGGGAGTTCAGACTGATGTAACCACTGTGGAAATCAGTATGGAGATACCTCAAAGAACTAGGACTAGAGGTCCCATTTGACCCAGCTATTCCCCTGCTGGGTATCTTTCCAAAAGAATTAAAAGAATCATACCACAGCAATATATATGCACCCATGTTTATAGCGGCACAGTTTGTAATAGTTAAAGTTTGGAAATAGCTCAAGTGCCCATCAACTGGAAACTGGATAAAGAAGATGTGGGTTTTTTATAAAATGGAGTACTACTCAGCCATAAAGAATGAGAAACTAGAGACATTTATAGCTAAATGGATGCATATTGAGGCCATACTCTTAAGTGAAATAAATAGGACACACGTGTAAATTCTCTAGTGTGAGAAACTGAAAGTGTAAATAAGGATTAAAATGATTAAAATGAATAATTGATAATTTAAAACAGGAAGAAAAGGTCCAAAGGGGTAGGGTTGGTGGGAGGGGAAGGGGAAAGGAAAGAAAGGAAAGGAAAAATTATGAGAAAAGAAAAAAAAATGGAAATGAAGTCTATGTAAATAGGGAAGGGTGGAGGGGGTGAAGGGTGCACAGGTAATGGGGAAAAAGTAAGAACCAAGATACATCGTGTATAGGTACAAGCACCCAATGATAAATGTAAACATATTATATACGTAAAATGTACCAATAAAAGAATTTAAGAATAAAAAAATAAAAAGGGGGGTGCTGAGTTCTATATTTAAATTGACATGGTGTGAGACACAGCAA
The DNA here is from genome assembly GCF_000247695.1 of Heterocephalus glaber. The sequence goes on along the minus strand of NW_004624778.1, from coordinate 11,069,055 downwards.
ACACCAAACAGTAAGATGATTTACAAGTTGAACTAGATCACCAGTAACAGAGCTTCAAGACAAAGGTGAGCAACCTCCATGTGGTCTGCCCCTGGGAATTCACTGAAATTTTGGGGTGCTTGGAGTTTTAAGAAGCCACTAACACCTGGCTTACATTTATTGAGGAATACCCATTTTGGGGTTCACTAGTGGTGGGACTGGAGGACCAACAGCACTGTGTAGCAGATGTTGATTATGACTAAGTTTCTTGCCTCCCTGGTACATGGGGTACTTGCAGTTGTCCCTCCTGCTACCCCACTCTACTTTGGAGCTACTTAGAGAGGTCCTATTTTCTCAACCGATCCCATATCCCAAGAGTTCAACTCTGTCTCCCTCTTCCTATTTATAGGATGAGTTTCAAGGATGACCTGGCATGTATCTGATTATCCTTTGCCCTTGCTCACACTTTCTAAGTCCCATGTTCTCCTCAGGTTGGGGACTTTTTGAATCTAGGAGCCCTGGCCTCAAATGAATGAATGTCATCATGGCCCTATTTGGACTTCCTCTCCAAAAAAGGATTTCTTCAGCCTCTATCTTTCTCCTTGATTCTTTTGGTTTCCTATAGGATTCTCTTTTCCTCTGACTCAATCCCTTTTTGTTCCCAGTGTGCACAAGCACATAGCCTGTTCTAAACTCCACTGGAGACTCAGTGCTAAGGGTTTTCCATTCATATTGGTGGAGGCCAGTTCACAGGCTTCCCTGGGCCCAGGGAAGAAAGCTTCTATGCACCTGCAGAGTGCAATGTGCTCATTTTGGATTGCTAGATATACAGTGGAAGTATACACTCATCTAACTTTCCTCACACCAAAACTATAAAACAGAAGAAGAAATCAGGGTGTGGAGTGTTTATTTGTGTCAGACCATCGTGATGAAAGAGACTGGCCCAAACAGGAAATCTAATTTATTCAAGGGGTAGTTTGTTCGTTTCCACAATTATATAGTAACTATAGAATATTCTGTGATGTGACTATACCGGGGAGTATTTATCTATTCTGTTGTTGATAGACATTTGGGCTCTTTTCAGTATTTGGCTGACATACTGAAATGATATTATGAGCATTATTGTATGTGATTTGTGGTGTGAAATTAATGAGTGGTGGGAGACACATACTTTAAACTTTACTAGCTAGTGCAAAATGTTTTTCCAAATAATTTGTAATATTCAATTGCCCGTCAAGAGTTTTCTTTACCCTTTATCTTTACCTGTGCTTTTGAAATTTTCCCACTGTTTAATGTATGCCGGTTCTGTGACTGTGTCGTAGTACTTCAGTGTGGTTTTCACTTGCATTCCTGTGATTCCAACGAAGTTGAGCATCTCTGCATGTATTTATTGGCCAAACAGGTTTCTTCACTAGTGAGGAGCCTATTTAAGAATTTTGGTACCACCTTGCCTTGAAACTCTTTGCCTTTCCTGGAATATACCATGTTTGATATTTCAATAATATATAGTGTATAATAAGTATTAAATAATGTTCAATGTTCACTTGTATTGAATTAAATAAGGGTTCTTACCTGTTTTCAAGCCTCCCACTCTGGTGAGTAAATAGACTTTGGCTTCCTTGGTTTAAATAGTCCATAAACACGTTGGTTATTTCAATCAAATTGACGATTAAATGACCAGAAATCAAGCAGATGGGAATATAAGTATGTGTCCTATGCAGCACCTGTGTAATATATATATTCCATCCTGAGCTGGTACCCAATAAACATTTCACTGAAGCGGAACACCTTTGGAGTCCTTTGGAGCTGATAATCTAGTGCTGAAAACCTAGGAACAGGCATTACAAATGCCATTCATACTCAGCCACACAACCAGCAAACACTTCCATAAGAAGCAGCATAAACCTCCCATATAAGTTCCTTCTCCATCTTGAGCATGGGGCCTAATCTTGAATCTGATGAGGGGAGTGGAATAAGGCCAGGGCTAATCATCAGACAAGAATCTGGGGGTGGGTGAGCTTCTTAAAGTTCTTTGCGGTTTGCTAGCTCTGTCTCTATCTTTCACAGTGGCTGTAAGAATGATTTTGTTGTCCACCCAGGAGCACCTTAAGGACATTTACTCCTCTGCCAAGAAGTCCAGCTGCAAGGATGCTCCAGAGTGGGCTCATTCAGTGGCTTCACAAAGTTGAGTCTCTGAAATTTTTCTCACTTTTCCCTTTAGGCCACAGGATGGTTATAGCAGCCTGAGGCCCTGACATCCCATATGCAAAATCTGGCAAGACAACTTCTTTTCCACCTATCTTTTCAGATTAGGGAGGGTATCTTCCAAGAAACTTCAGGAGGATTCCTCTGTGTTGTCACATGGACATGCCAGAGTGGTTACAAGCCAAGGAAATGAAATTACCTGTAAAGGCTTTAAGACAAACACAATTATTCCCTGGGGATTAGGAGGGAAGGTATGTGGGAAGAGAAATTACCTGTAGGCACTTGGGGAGTGCCCCATTATGGATTAGAATGAGGTTTCTACCCTCAAAGAAAGAGGAGGCTGCTGCTAGGTGGTCTCAGTGTCTGCCACCTCCAAGCAGCTTCAAGAATGAGCAATCCTGAGGAGGAGGCTTCCAGGCTGAAGTACCACCCCTTGCTCCAGCACACAGGAGGTGAGCCGCATGGGCACCAGCAACACCACCACCACCACCCCGACAGTAAACCCAAAGGGAAACGAGATGGAACACTCTGATACTCAACCACCTGGACTCCCTGAACTGGCAACAAAAGAGGATCTGGAAAAAATGAAATCAGAAATAATTTC
>NW_004624778.1:11051738-11064591 GCF_000247695.1 Heterocephalus glaber | reverse complement strand
ATTTTCTCTGTAGATGATCATTTCATCTACATATAAAGATTTTACTTATACCTTGCCAATTGTATGCTAATTGTTTCTTTTTATTGCCAGACTATTTTGGTTTGAGCCTAGGTTTCAAAGTTCAATGGACAGATGAAGAGCAGGCATATCTGCCCTTGTTCCCCACCTTAGGGAGAAAGCATTGTATCTTTTCCATTCATATAAGGTGTTTTTGCTGGAAGTATGGAGTACATGGCTTATCCATTGAGAAGGTTCTGTTCTATGTCTAGTCTCCTGATAGCTTTTACCATGAACAGCTGTAGAATTTAGTCCAATATTTTTTCTCCAACTACTGACAGGATCATGTGGCTTTTTCCTTTCCTCTGTTAAAATGTTACTTATAGGGGTGGATCTTCCAATGCTGAACCAACACTGCCATCCCTATTATAAAACCACTTTCTACATACTGCCAGATCTGACTTTTAATAGTTTGTTTTGCTAAACAAATTTTTATCTATGTTCATACTTTTTCTTCTATTATTGTTATCCAGTTTTAGTATAAGCACAATATTGATTTCCTAAAATGAGGGGAGAAGTGTTCCTTCTTTCTTCTGCTTTAAATGTTTGATATAATTTGTCAGTTAAAATGTATATGAGCCTGTTGTTGTCATATGGGTAGCTTTTCAAGCTAGGAATATACTTTCTTTAACAGGTGCTATTCAAATTTTATATTTCCTCCAGAGTCAGTTTCATTAATTTGTCTTCCAAGATACTTCTTAGAACTTGTCCAATTTATTTCAAGAAAGATTATTGTAATACGCTTTCTACATCCTTTAAAATTCTGTAAAACCTGTTGTAATGTCCTCTAAATTTTGATATTGTAATTTTAAAAATGTATAATTGATGTTGTGTAATAGGAAGTAAAGGTATAAGGAGTAAGGGAAGTGGGAGGGGTAGGGGAAAGGAAAGAAGGGAAAAGAAAAAATTTGAGAAAAGAAAAAAAAATGGAAACAAAGTCTTTGCAAATAGGGAAGGGTGGAGAGGGTGCAGGGAGGGAAGGGGAAGGGGAAAAAAATAAGAACCAAGATACATCATGTAAAGGTACAAGATCCCAATGATGAAGGTAACTGTATTTTATACCTACAATGCACCAATAAACTTAATGGAAAAAAAAAAGAATGAGCAATCTCATGCATGTATGAAAATACCACCTTGAACTCCAATATTTCGTAATAATCATAGGCACTGATAAAAACCATATTTTTTAAATGAGAAATCTCTTCAGTTGCTCAGATCCTGTTCTCAGCTTGCTTTGATGAACTTAGTATTTTTTAAAAATAAGGAACCCTGCATTTACATTTTGTACTTTGGCAGGCAAAAGATTCAGCCAGTCCAGACTACACTTGCCCCACCCCTGGCTATGCTCTCCACCATATGGGAGTCTCCATATTATTCCCTCTCTGAGTCAACCCTTATGAGTCTGAGGCTAAAAATCAATAGCTGTTGGCTATTGAATACTTAAAATGTAGGTGGTCCAAATTGAGATAAACTGTAAATCTAAGATACACAACAGATTTTGAAGACTTAGTGCAAAAAGAATACACTAAGTCATTACTAATTTTCATGATTACATGTATACCTGGTTAAATAAAATATGCTACTTACATAAATCTCACCTGTTTTTTTAAATGGTGCTACTAAAAAAATTGAAATGATATATATGGCTAGGTTAAATTTTATAGGATAGCACTGGCCTACAACAAGCCTAAAATTAGCCCTACACATCTTACTCTTCCTGATCTTTAGATTTGGGATTCTCTTTATGAATGAACAACTGGGAACATTTTAATGCTTCCTTGATTCCTTGCACCACACTGTTAACATCAGGTATATGTATCCCCAGGACACTGTGAGATTAATGACTGCCTCCTTGCACCTGTAGCCCTAGTAGCACCTAGAATAGAGCCCAGCACATAGTAGATCCCAGTAAATACTTATTGAGAAAATTGTTTGCAGAAGCCTACATGCTCCTGATTTTTCTTCTTATTCCCTTCCCCTTACCCATCATGGTGAAGAACTTCAAACTAATTTTTTCCAAGTAAGAGACTCTTTTCTACTGTACTGGCTCTCAACCTCAAGTGCACTTCAGAAACACTTGGAAGGGCTTTTAAAATACTGATGCCCAGGTCCTAGCCCCAGAGATTTGGATTTAATTGGTCAAGAGTGGAGTCTGGACCAAAGGGAGGTCAAAAAGATCCCCAGGCAACTCTAATGAGCAGGGAGATCCATCAGAGACACGCAGGCCCTGCCCCACCACATTTCCAACCCCTGTCAGTGGTGTTCACATCGTGGAAAGTGAGAGGAACACCACAGCAAAATCTCTTCTAAACCCACCTTGGCATAAGAGCTAAAGAACTTCGCTCTCTACCAGGTCTCCCAAGAGCCCTCTCCCATCACCTGTCAAGATCTCCACTGGGTCGCTGCTTTATTTCACAGATGCCACCAAGCAGCCATCAGCTGGTAATGATTTCTGGTCAGATGCAAACAATTAAGCTAGGGAGAAAAGAATCCACATTCCATTATCAATCCCCTAAATGACTCATTCCCTGACCTAATTGCCATCTGAGGTCCCCAGACAGCTCTGGCTAATAAGTCCAGAGCCCCACAGAGCCAAAACTTGAACCTAGAAGGAAAAGAGTTTGGAGAAGATTGGAATGCTCAGCCTATCTCAGGTCACCCTGGAACACTGCTGGCCCAACAGCAAGGAATCCATTGCCTATGTCAGGAAGCACCTTCCCTCCTCACCACCCCATCTCCTGCATGCCCCTTTTATAGTCTTTTTCCAAAAATCTCAAGGCAACTGCAACCTGATTTTTGATGGATTGGCCTCTGTGTTTTATTCGACAATGTATATCACTCTGCCAATATGAATTTTCAAGATGGTAAGAATACAATCCCCTGAAAAGATTACATGAAAGAGGAAAAAAATCATTAGGCAATTAAGAATGGCAATAATTCACCCATATCTATGCTTTGGGAAGAAATATTGCCCCAGGGAATTAGCTCTGCTTATCATTTTGTCATCTATCTGGGGTATGAGTGAGCAGAGGTTTTGTGAGCATTGCTGATGATTTCCCTGCTGTATTTCTAAACGTGATCAAAACGAATGCCAGGCTTTTAATAGAACTCTGTCTCTCTTGGGGTAGCCATAACTTGTACATATGAAGCTGAGCTACTAAATTAACTAAACATATGTGTTCTTTAAGCACTGCCACATAAATTCCTTTCATAAATTCTAAATAATGGAATTTAGGGGCTGGACAGGGATTAAGAGGTCATTGGCCAACCTCATCATTTTATAGATAGGAACATTTGAGGCCCAGAAAGGGAAAGTAATTTTTTAAGGTCACACAGCTTATAGACCCAAACATACAACTAAAGCCTCAGGCTTCCCGGCTCACAATATAGCAGGACTTTTTCTGTTTCACCATTCTGTCTACTCCCTGGCAAACCCATCATCCACCACAGATGCTACAGGAGAAGGTGAACCTAGTTCTTCAAGGCACTAACTGAGAAATCCTCTTTCCTGGAACACCTTCTCCAGCCCACCAGAGGCTGCAGGGAGAGATCTTATGTTCTCCCAACTTCGCCTTGAACCTACCTCACCTTTATGCTTCTCTCACTATTACATCATAGTGATAGCCCACTTTCTATTATATAATCCAGTAGTCCGGAAAGTCTTCAACATAAATTCAGAAATAGTTTACACACACATTAATGTGTTTTATAAGTGAGATTCAGAGAAATGAGTAAGATATCTTTGAGAATTTTTTTGTAGTGCTGGTTTGGTGGTCATAAATTTCTTAAGGTGTTCTTTGTCATGGATAGAACTTATTTCTCCATCAGTTTAAAAAGATAGTTCTGTAGGATATATTACTCTGGGTTTGCAATTGTTTTCTTTTAGGGCTTGTAATACTTAGCTTAAAGCTCTCCTGGCCTTTAATGTTTATGTTGAGAAGTCTGCTGTAATTCTAATAAGTTTACCTTTATAAGTGATTTGTTACTTCTTTTTCTAACAGCTTTTAAGATTCTGTCCTTGTGATGAACTTCTGAGATTTTGACTATGATGTGTTATGGAGAAGTTCTTTTCTGATTGTGGCTATTTGGGGTCCTATATGCCTCACTTACCTGTATGTTTCTCCATACTGCGAAAGTTTTCTATTATTTCTGAGAACAGGTTTTTTTTTTATGCCATTCATGTTGTCTTCTGTTGTTTCACTAATTCCAATTAAGCTTAGATTAGTCTTCTTTGCATCAACTAGTAGCTGTTGGATTCATTTCTCATGTTCAGTCCTTGTTGTAAAGATATCCCCGAATATATTGTCACCTGCACCAAACTTATCATCCAGTTTTGACATTGTGCCCTCACATTGGTCTCTTTGGCTGCCTAAACTTTCCAAAGAACATTTTTTACCTGGATTTCTATTGAGTGTTTTCTCATGGACTCTAATTCTTTGCTAAACTGGTGCTTTTTATTAGTGTCTTCTGTAAGCTCACTGATCATTTTGCTTATTAAGTCCATTATCTGTTTAGTTTTTATCATCTTTGAACTTGCTGAGCACTTTATACATCTTTTTTGGTTTCCTCTTTTATCACTTTTTATGATTTAAGTGTTTGGCTTTCAATTTCTTCCCCATCAGTGTCCCATGGATCTGTTTTAGGGGAGTTGTATGTTTTTGGAGGTATTTTGTTGGCTTATTTTCTCATGTTTCTATTGTTTTCTTTGTTTATTTTCTGTGTTGATGGTTGTTGGTCTATTATAGTGGAAAGACTATGTAACTGCCCCAGCACCCTGTTTTCTGGAAATAAACTGGAGTATTGTTAATGACAAAGACAAACAAGATATTGATATTTAGTAAAAGTCAGTTAATTCTGAAGAAAATAAATATGTAGGGTCTTTATCTCAACCTGATAAAAGCCATTTATGGCAAACATACCATCAACGTATTACTAAATGAAAAAGAACAGGAAGCTTTTCCTCTAAAATCAGGAATAAGACAAGGATTGCACTTCACTACTCCTGTTCAATATAGTCCTCAAAACTCTACCCAGAAAAATCAAGCAAGACAAAGAAATAAAAGGGATACATGTAGGAAAGGAAGAGGTCAAACTATCCTTATTTGTAGATGAAATAATTTTTTCATAGAAGACCCAAAAAATTCCACCAGAAGATTCCTAGAACTAATGAACAAATTTTTCAAGAAATAAATCAGGAAAACAATATCATTCACAATAGCTTTAAGAAAAAATTAAATACTTAGGAATTAACCTAACCGAAGAAGAGAAAAACCTCTGTAACCAAAATTATAGTACTCTGAAAAAGGAGATCAAAGAGGACATCAGAAAATGGAAAGATGCCCTCTATTCCTGGATAGGCAGAATGAATTTTGTCAAAAAGACTATAGTTTCAAAGCTAATATATATATTTAGTGCAATCCCAATTAAAATATGTACCAACAACATTCTTCACAGAACTAGAGAAAATAATTCTAAAATTCACCTGGAACTAGAAGAGACTCAGAATACCAAAAGCAATCCTGGGCAACAAGAGCAAAACAGGAAGCATTACAATCCCAGATTTCAACTTTTACTACAAAGTTACACTGATTTTTTTTTTTAAGCATGGTATTAGCACAGAAACAGACATGTGGATCAATGGATCAGAATAGAGTATGCAGAAACAACCCCAAGCACATTCAGCCATCTGATCTTTGATGAAGGGGCCAAAAATATATGCTTCAAGAAAAATAGCTTCTTTAACAAATGATGCTGGAAAAAATTGGCTATTCAATATGCAGAAGATTGAATCTACTTCCATCTCTCTCACCATGTACTAAAATAAAATAAAAATGGACAAAACACATAAATAATTTTTAAGAAGGAAACACTTTGCTGGAAGATGAAATAGGTAAAACTCTTGAAGATATAGGCATAGGAAAGGACATTCTGAACAGAATCCCAATCATACAAGAAGTAACATCAAGAATCAACAAATGGTATTGTAACAAATTGAAATGCTTCTGTATAGCAAAGGAAACAATCGACAGTGAAAAGACAAACTACAGAAGGGGGAAAAATGTTCCCAGCTACTCTTTGGGCAGAGGACTCATATCTAGAATATACCAAGAACTAAAAAAAAAATTAGACTCCCCCAAATAAAAGACCCATTCAAAAAAATGAGCAAATGAAATGATTAGATACTTCTCAGGAGAAGAAGTATAAATGGCCAAGAAATACATGAAAAAAAAAGTTCAACATCTCTGGCCATTAGAGAAATGCAGATTAAAACTGCTCTGAGATTGCTTCTTACTCCAAAAAAAATGGCTATCATCAAGAAGCTGAAAAAGGGAAATGTAAACCAGTACGACCGCTATGGAAATCAGTATAGAAATTCTGCAAAAAACTAAAAATAGAAATTCCATTCTACCCAGCTATTCCTCTTCTAGCTATCTTCCAGAAAGAGTTAAAAACATCATATTACAGTGATACATGGATATCTATGTTTATAGCTGCACAAATAATAATAGCTAAATCTTGCAAGCAGCCTATGTGTCCATCAACACATGAATGTATAAAAAAGGTGGTATTTATACTCAATGGAGTGCTATTCTGCTATAAAGAAGGATAAATTTGAGTCACTATGTATTTCAAACATGTGCTAATAAAAAATAAAAATTAAAAAAATAAATGAGTAAGGTCTGGTTGCCCCTGTCATGAGAAAGAAGGGGACAGTTCTTTGTCATGCCTTGTGCTTCAAGATGACAAGCCAGGCCTAAAGATGTAGCTCAGTGATAAAGCACTTGCCTAGAATGAACAGCAGCCCCTGGATCAAATCCCCAGCATCACACTCACACACAAAAAGAAGAATTATAACATTTTTAAAAAGATGACAAGCCAGTGTTCCTTATACCTTTGGAGGGACCCACCAGATCTTTGGCCGTCTGATGCCACAAGGCATTCCTTATCCATAGTCCTGCTCTTCTTGCCTCTACCAACCCCTGCAGTCCTGTCTCTCTACTCTCCTGTAAAAGTCTAGTATCTGATCAGCCCAACTCATCAAGTCTACGCTCACTGCTATCCTCACTTCTTGTGGGCCCCTTATCTGAAAAACTTTCATCTCCTTTCCCATCCCACAGGCTCCATAGAACTGTCTGTGGCTATCCTCAGGCCACACTGATTATTCTCTTGTTTCCTCATCTCTGGCACTTGTTCTGTCTCATGCCCTCTAGAGTCATATTATTTGCTACTGCACATCAAGATGCTGTTTTGAAGAAGCCACCAGTAATTCACCATCTAACAGCACTGCAGACCTCACGGGACAGCTGAGAGATAGGGAGGGGAGGGTGAAATTGTCACATGAAACACTCTGCCCAACCCTACCCCAACTGGACCAGAGACAGGCTGTCCTCACCTACCCAGGCTGCAGGTTCATGAACAAAGTAACTGTTGTGGTCATTGATTTAAGCTAGGAAGTTGTGGGGTTTATTGCAGATTATACAACCTGAACAACAGCTTAACTAAATGAGATATCATTTTTCTCATGTCACAGAGCTCTGTGTGGGCAGCCCAGGTGCAGTGTTGAGGGAACAGGCTCCTTCTTTCCTGATCCACCATCCCTAGCATGTGACCTTGGTTCTTAACATTGTAAATTGGCAGCTGTGACTATGAGTTTCAAGTTCCAAACCAAAAAAAATGAGAGAAGGAATAGGGCAAAAAGAAAAGTGATAAGTCCTCTGCCAGCTGTGTCTGTCTTCTTTTAGGAGATTTACTAAAAACCCTACCAGAAACATCCTGTGTCATCTTATGTCTCTTTGGCTTGACTTATGTTACGTGACTTCCTCTCACTGCAAGAGTCTGTGACCAATGGGGGTGTATGTGTGCATGATACACATGTGCATGTTTCTGGAGATAGCAGCCACCTCCAGATTCTACTATAATTATGTGAGATATGGGAACAGTGCCCTGTACAAAGTCAGTACTCAATGGGTGCTAGTCATTTGTCATTACTATTGTTGCTCAGTTACTTAGTCACATTACTTTGTATGGACTATAGCAAACATTGTGCTTGGTACACTTCTTCTAGGAGATTAAAATACCAACACAGACAAGTTTTTAAAAATACATTTTAAATTTTATTTTAATTATTTATATATTATTATTTTATTTATTTTAATAATTTTAAAACATAGAGCTCATGATGGCAGATATACTCTAATAACTTCTTATTCATTTTGCTCTATTGGGTATTAAATATACCAATGTGTGATTTCTGTCATTATGTAAGCAGTAAGACAACCTCTTGGTATTCCTTATGCCTGATATCTGAGATAAATAAGACAGATCAACGAGGTGGGTGTTTTTAACTGGCCATGTAGAATACATTTAAATTTAGATAGGAAGTTTGAGTAAGAAAGAATAGGAGGATGGACATTGGCTAGGTGGTATTCAGCAAGGTCTGCTCTAACTAGTGAGCTTAGCAGAAGGATCTGGAAAACCTAAATCATATTCTTTTTTTGGAAAATAGTCCCTAGTAGGAGACTAGAAGTGGCTCCGAGAGCTTTTGCTACCTCTCCAGGAGGGTGGAATGTTTCTGGACTTGGGTAATTTTCTTTATTTTAGCATACAATTCCTTTCCAATGCATTTCTTAGTGGCGCTAACCATGTGCCAGAATAAAGTAACCCTCTTAAGAATGCTGATGAGAGTCGTTGGATGGTGAGAACCTTGGCCAGCCATGTGGAGCCCCACTCCATCCCACCCTCACCCTGCCCCTCAGCCACCAGCTTAACCAGGACTGCAGAGAGGACCTTGGCCACGTGGAGCCCCTCTTCATCCATCCCCCCCACCCCTGCCTCTGGCCTCCTGGCTGTGCCACTACCTGGTTCCACACTACAGAGGCACAGAGGGTCATAAAGGCCATTGTCCTGAGCTCCAGAAGATAGAGCAGAAGTGAACAACAGAAAGAGGGCCTCCCTCAGGCTCCTTGATGAAAACTGAAGCCCACTGGAAAAGTGAAGAGAATCTCTGCAATAAAGGCCCACCAGACCAACGTACTTGGCAAGCTGAAGGGATCATCACCTCCTATCAGAACCTGGACTATCTTCAGGGGAAGGCGAGCTGGAACCTGCAGTAGAAGCTTGCAGAGTTCAACCCTGCAGGAGGACAGGTTGCTCAACTTGGGACTTGCAGCCAGAAATCTGCCTGAATCTCACGGGTCAGGTACTGGCTTGCTGAAACTCATGGACTTCTTTCTGCACACTGCTGCCCACATTGTCTATTGTGACAGCAGAGACATACACTGAAGGAGGCTCTTCATTTTTATTTTTTATTTGTTATTTTCAAAATTTTTTTTTGCTCATATTTTTAATTTTTCTTTTTCTACTCTTTTCAAATTATTATTTTTCTCTTCTTTTTTTTCATTCTTTTCTCTTTTCTTTCTCTCTCTCATGTGCTCTCTCACTGTCCCACATTGATCTTCATCTCCCTTTTTGTTCCTGTTCTGGCCCTAATTCGGATTTCTTCTTTATTTTTCTTTTCTTCTTTTTTTCCTTCTCTCAATTGTCATTAGTTTTAAAGGAAAGTAAATACAGTTTGTAGCCTCCCTATTGCTGTTAGGTTGTTCTGTTCTAGTCTTTGTTCTTTCATTCTGTCTTCTTCTCTTGTCTTCAACAGTTTCTTAGAGTTTGCTTGATCTTCCTGTGTCCTCTGGCCTCACTGCTAACCTTTCCCTATCCTTCCACCTATCTATCCCTCCCTCTCAAACTCCTTCTAACTCCCTATCCCAAAGGGTAGAGTTGCTATAATGAAGAGTTTATTCACTATAAACATATGTTGAGTTTGTCCTCGATTTTGATTTAATTCACACAGTTAAAGGTAATAGATTAACTACCACAAATTTTCATTTTACTGAGCTGTGCTTGATGCTATGGTGTTGCTAATTATATCACTTGGGCTAAGATGTTGTGATTGATCTCATCAGTTGTTCTTCCTGGTATAATGAAAATGAGATAGCCTCAGAGTCATTAGAGACTCAAAACCTGAAGACCAGATATATCTGGAAGACACCTCTGAGAAGCAATCATTGCAGAAGGGTTCTAAATACAAGCAACAAAGATAATTACAATAAGTAATTTCAAAGTATCAACCCAGGAATTAAACCAAGGACAGTACCAAAAACAAAAATGAGAAGACATTTCAGCAAGGCACAAACTCAGACTTCCACCCCACCAAAGGCAAATTCTGGGTGAAACGAAGTGGAAACATCTGACAATCAACCACCTGGACACCCTGAAATAATTTTCCAGATAATTACAGAGATGGCGAGCTAAGTGAAAGACATGATTAGAGGCTCTAGATCAGAAACAGATAAAAAAAAATAGAAGAGCTTAGAACCATGCTGGAAGCCAGGAATGCCCAACATAACAAAGAAATGGAAACCATGATTGCCCAACATAAGAAAGAAATGGAATCCATGAAACAGATTCAAACAGATATCCAGGACATTATAAACTCCATTGAAAGTATTCACAGCAGATTAAAGGAATGTGAAGATAGAATATCAGATATAGAAGACAGGATTGTGATTAATGACCATGAAAACAGAGATTTCTTAAAAATAGTAAGCGACCACAAGAAATCAATCCAGCAGCTGCTAGATGATGCAAAGAAGAATAACATAAGACTGATAGGAGTCCCCAAAAAAGCAGGAGAAAGTACAACTGACATAAAAAAACTGTTCACAGAAGTAATAGTTGAAAACTTCCCAGACAGAGGTGGAGAATTGGACATACAAATAAGTGAGGCATATAGAACTCCAACTAGCCATGATAAAAAAAAAATCTATACCTAGACATAGAATAGTCAAGATCCCAGAAACCCAACAGAAGAACAAAATCCTATAAGCACTTAGAGAAAAGAAACAAATTACCTACAAAGGAAACCCCATCAGAATCACAGCAGACTTCTCAACACAAACCCTCAAGTCAAGGAGCCTGGAGTGAAGTATTTCAAGCCCTAAAAGAAAATAACTTCCAACTTAGACTGTTGTATCATGCAAAGTTATCTTTCAAAATTGATGGGAAAATTAGATACTTCCATGACAAAGAGCACCATGAGAAATTTCATGAACACCAAACCAGCACTCCAGACAATTCTAAACAATATCCTCTAGAAAAAGACAATGAAGGTCACAGCTTCATGAGGCCCAACACAGGGAAGCCACCAGGCAAGGCAAGAAACTAAACAGAAAGGGAGAAAAATAAAAACTAAAAGAGCCAATAACAGTAAAACATCATGACAAGGATGAGCCAATATCTATAAATTGTAACCATCAATGTTAATGGCCTCAATTCACCAAACAAAAGAAATAGACTGGCAGAATGGATTAAGAAGCAAAATCCAACAATATGCTGTATAAAAGAAACACACCTAACTCAAAAAGAAATGCATAGACTGAAAGTAAAAGGATGGAAAACAGTTGTCCACCCCACAGGAACCCAGAAAAAAGCAGGGGTAGCAATCTTATTTGCAGACAAAGTAGATTTCAAACCAAAACTAATTAAGAGAGACAAAGATGGTCACTACATCCTTGTGAAGGGAACAATCCAAGAGGGAGACGACAATCATAAATATATATCCACCAAATACGTGTGCCCCCAACTATACAAAACAAATATTAATGGACATGAAAAACCAAGTAAGCACCAATACAATTGTAGTGGGGGACCTCTACACCCCACTATCACAAATAATTCATATAGACAAAAAATCAACAACAAAATTCTAGAACTGAACCATGCTATTGAACAAATGGACTTAATAGATGTTTACAGAGTGTTCCACCCCACAAAATCAGAATATATATTCTTTTTGGCTGCACACAAGTCATTCCCCAAAATAGACAAGATGCTAGCTCCTAGGATATATTTAAGTAAATGTAAAAGAATTGAAGTTATTCCCTGTATATTATCAGACTATAGTGCAATAAAATTTGAGAACCATAGCATAAGAAACCACAAAACTTCCACAAACACATAGAAATAGAATAACACCCCCCTGACCAACCAATGGGTCACAGAGGAAATTAAAGAAGAAATTAGACAGTTTCTACAAGTAAGTGATAATGCCACTACAACATACAGGAATCTATGGGACACAATGAAAGCAGTTCTATGTGGGAAATTCACAGCAGTGAATGCCCATATTAGGAAAACAGAGAGAATTCAAATAAACAACCTCATGTAGAACCTCAAGCTCCTAGAAAAGAAGAGCATAACAAACCCAAAGCTTGTAAAAGAGAGGAAATTATAAAGATCAGAGCAGAATCAATGCAATGCAAGCTAAGAGAATGATACAATAAATCAATGAATCAGAGTTGGTTTTTCAAAATAAAAAACTTGATAAACTTTTAGCTAACATTATTAAAAAAAGGAAACAAAGGACTCAAATCCACACAATTAAGAATGAAAAAGGTGAAATCACAACAGACCCAGCAGAAATCCAGAGAATCATCAATACCTACTTCGAGAACCTGTACTCTAATAAAATGGAAAACACAGAAGAAATGGATAGATTCCTAGATACATATGAATTGCCAAAGTTAAATGAAGAAGATATAGAAATTCTAAACACCCCAATTGCAATGAGTGAAATTGATAATGTAATAAAAAGTTTACCAACAAAGAAAAGCCCAGGTCCTCATGGCTTCACTGCTGAATTCTACAAGACATTTAAAGAAGAACTGTCACCATTACTCTTTAAACTCATCAATGAAACTGAAAGGGTAGCAATACTTCCAAATTCATTCCTGGAAGCAAG
>NW_004624778.1:11028361-11050792 GCF_000247695.1 Heterocephalus glaber | reverse complement strand
GAAGAGACCTAGAATAGCAAAAGCAATTCTAGGCAACAGAGACATGGCTGGGGGTATCACAATCCCCAACTTGAAACTATACTACAAAGCCATTGTGATGAAAACAGCATGCTACTGGCAAAGAAACAGACCCGAGGATCAGTGCAATAGATTAGAAGATGCAGAAATAGCTCCAGACATACTCAGCCACCTCATCTTTGACAAAGGAGCCAAGCACCCTCATTGGTGGAAAGATAGCCTCTTTAATAAATGGTGTTGGAAAAACTGGGTTTCAACCTGCTGAAGATTAAAACTAGACCCACTAAGATTGAAGTGGATTAAAGATCTAAATATTAAAACAGAAACACTAAACTTGCTGGAAGATAAGTCAGGTAGAACTCTTGAAGACTTTGGCATAGGAAAAGACTTCATGAACAAAACCTCAGTAGCATGAGAACTAGTACAAAGTATCAATAACTGGGATCTCATCTTATTAAAAAGCTTCTGCACAGCAAGAGAAGCCACCAACAGAGCTAAGAGGCAACCTACAATCTGGGGAAAAAATTTTCACAGCAGCACCTCAGACCAAGGACTACTATCTAGAATCTATGAAGAACTTTAAAAAATCAGACCCCCTCAATTTAAAGACCCAATTCAAAAATGGGCATCTGAAATGAACAGACATTTCTCAGACAAAGAAGTGAAAGCAGCAAATAAATATATGAAAAAAATGTTCAATATCACTGGTCATTTTAGAGATGCAGATGAAAACAACACTGAGATTCCACCTCACACCAGAAAACATAGCTGCTCTCAAGAAATCAACCAATAACAAATGCTGGCAGCGGTGTGGGGAGAAAGGAATCCTCCATTGTTGGTGGGAGTCCAGACTGGTGCAACCACTGTGGAAACCAGTATGGAGATACCTCAAAGAACTAGGGCTGGAGGTCCCATTTGACCCAGCTATTCCCCTGCTGGGTATTTTCCTAAAAGAATTAAAAGAATCATACCACAGTGATACATGTGTACCCCTGTTCATAGCGGCACAGTTTGTAATAGGTAAAGCTTGGAAACAGCCCAAGTGCCCATCAACTGGAAACTGAGTGAAGATGTGGGTTTTTTTTTTATAAAATGGAGTACTACTCAGCCATAAAGAATGAGAAATTAGAGACATTTATAGCCAAGGATGCATAGAGGCCATAGTGAAATAAATAGGGCACACATGTGTAAATATCAAACAGTTTCTCTAGTGTGAGAAACTGAAAGTGTAAATAAGGATTAAAATGATTAAAATGAAAAAGTGATAATTTGAAATAGGAAGAAAAGGTCCAAAGGAGTAGGGGAAGTCGGAGGGGAAGGGGAAAGGAAAGAAGGGAAAGGAAAAATTATAAGAGAAGGAAAAAATGGAAACAAAGTCTATGTAAATAGAGAAGGGCGAACAGGGAATGGGGAAAAAATAAGAACCAAGATACATCATGTACAGGTACAAGTACCCAATGATTAATGTAAATGTATTGTATACCTAAAATGTACCAACAAAAGAATTTAAGCAAAAGAAAAAAGAATGCTGATGAGAAGGCTGTCTTGGGAAACATGGGACTACAATCATATTTTATCACACAACCAGCTTCAGCAAGGTTCATTCCACTATTTTCCCTGGTAGACTGAGCTCTTCAAGGGAAGACCTGTGTGGCCCATGAACGCAGAGGCATTTAGTACATGCTTGCTGAGTGACTAAGTGACTGAGTGAACAAACCATGCCTGAACAAAGAAGCGTGCTACAGTCTTACCTAGCTGGTAAGGCAAATGAGGGCCCTCACTGATATCTGAGCCACCAAGCACATGAGGTGATGACCTGCTAACCTCTATTGGTGAATAAGGAAATGAGCTTGGGGCAGTTGCGCAAATTCAACACTCATTCATTTCATTTTAAAGAATATTTCATTGAGTTAAGACCGAAAGTGACATAGAAACATGTATGCACTGATCCTCCCCCTCAAGGAATTGCTAAAGGACCAGGCAAAACCAAAACTGCACTCCAGCCTGTTGATATCACATGGGGAGCTCCTAACCACACAACTTGCCATCTCAACCTAATCTTTGCTCTTTGGTGCTGAAGAGCAGCTCCTTTCACACCCCGGAGTGGGTCTCTGCTATACCCTGAGGAGAGAAATTACTGGCTTTTAGTCACTGCACTTGGATTCAAGTACTCGCTGATGTGGCCATTCCGAGCTTAATGTGATCCATCACCCTGTAATTAGGTAAAGATAATCCAGAAGCTGAGACTACTGGGCCTGACTTTTGAATGCTGATGAATGCTGTGCAACTCTGTTAACTTTGGCAGCACCAGCTTCTCTCTTCAGTTAATCTATCAATCCACAGCTATTTGCTGGGCTCTTCTCCAGTGGTAGGACTCCGTTTTGACCACCAGGATGAGGTGAAGAGACGGTGTTAACAGCCACAATGCCAAGAAGGGATTCGAATGCAAATGAGAAGACAGAAACCTTATCTTACAGCTGTGTTGCTTTGCTCAATCTCTCCTTCCTCACATGTAGAGCAGCAAAATTTGGTTGATGCTGCTTCTCTACATGGAGCCTCTTTCTATTCACTTTCTTCCTGTCAAAATCTTGGTCATTCTTCAAGACCCAATGCAAGTCCTCTCTGTTAGAAGGGCCTTCCCCAACCTTCTGGCTCTCTTAATTTCTTATGTGTAGGTTAGGACTTCTATGTCAGTGTTCTCAGAATATTGATCCTAAAAGGTGTTGTAGATGTTAATGTACAAATAATCCTATCCTTGGATGCATTTGAGAAATGCCAGGCTTAACGAAGTTAAATGGGTCACTTTAGAGCAGGATGCCTCAGCCTTTAATATGCTCACATTCTTGTAACCAATGTGACCATATGATCTATAATCTGAGGACAGTTAGAGGGCGAGACATGCCAAATGTCCTCATCCTAATGTCCTCATGTAACAAGCACGGTCCAATTTTAAGGACTATACCTAACACTTAGATCAAAAATTTGGTTTTTGAAGAGGCTTTCCCCAGGATTGAAACTATAACCTGAATTCCCCCAGCCTGTAGAGAGAAATGGAGTAACGTTAATAGCAATAGTGCAAATTGACTTGAGTACTTCTTTCATAGTTTGGGGAAGAGCCTGAAACTTTCTCATGATTTCTGCAAATGCTCATCCCTGAGCTCCACATCCTCTGAATTTGTTCCATTTGGAAAACACTCTGCAGTCCTGAACCTGTGATCTCAGAATTTGCACAGAATTTACCTGACACAGGACTCAAACTAAAATTTCCATTAAATACCCATCATGCACATAAACCACTTAGGTGCATAGTGGCCTTTACTAGGTATTTGGAGGGGTATGGGGGTTTCTACCACAGCAAGTTACTCAGAAATTAGTGTCATGCTTTCTTATAAGTTAAGAAAATAACAACTATAATAGGCCCTAGGCCATTTTTTTTCCATTAAGTTTATTGGTACATTTTAGGTATACAATACAGTCACATTCATCATTGGGAACTTGTACCCTTACATGATGTATCTTGGTTCTTATTTTTTCCCCATTCCCTTTTGACAACTAAACCTCCAGACTATCCCTGAACTGTTCCTCCGCCTACCCCTTCCTTTCCCTTGGCCTTCTCTTTCCAGAGCAAAAAAATTGATTTCTCCAATTTCCTCAGGCAAAGCTGCTCTGATCTCTTTTCTTACCCCAAACTCTGACCTAGGACCCCTTTGCATAGTCATGGCTCCCTTGAAGCCAAGAGAAGATTACCTTTCATCTAAGGGTTAAGGTAGCCACATGCCCAGACCAAGGAAGGCCTTCTCCTTCTCTAGTGTTCAGACGGGAAGGGCAAGTCAGTCCCCGTGTTTTTTCACAACATTGAAATGAATCAGGAAGCTTATTTGAGCAACTTCTTGAGTAACCTTTTGCATATACAGGTGAATGTGCACTTGCTAGTCTCAGATCAGTGCCTTTCTCTTCCCTTCCCAGTCTTTTCCTTGACCTCAACATCTCAGAATGCAAAATTGTTTATTTATTTTAATTTTATTTATTTATTTTCATTTTTTGAGACAAGATCTTGCTATGTAGTCCAGACTGGCCTTGCACCCAGGCTGGCCTTGAACTTGCAGCAATCCTCCTGCCTCAACCTCCTGAGTCCTGGGATTAAATGCATATGTCAACATGTCCAGCACAAACTTATTTTGATACATACAGACATTAATTCTGGTATTTTTTTCCCAAAATGCTTCTTCATCCCCTTAAGATTTTGGTCAGAAATATGCAATCTCCTTCACTCTAAAGACTTGGTGCCTTAGGAAGGATCTTCCCAGAAACAGAGCCTGAGGCAAAAACTTGGGCAGAGATGGTTTCTTTAAAAGACATCCCAGAAAGGCATAAAGGTTCAAGAAGAATGGGATGGGGAAGGTGAAAAGGCCAATATAAAGGCCAATGTCAAGGTTATAGCTGTAGGCAGGAGGTACTGCAGTCTGCAGAACCTCAGAACTGTAGAGAATGCCATCTGAAGGATGAGGGGCTGGGCTGTTAGTCTGCTGGCTCCCACCCCACACTGGCTGAGGGTCACCTCAGAGACAATAATATTCCCACATTTCTGGGCTACACCTGCTAATTGGTTGAGCAAGTTCCTGCTGGAGACTGTCCTAGGGTGGAAATCTGCACTCTTGCCATGGAACTAGGCCAAGTGGATCACAGCTTGTCTGGAACTTCTCCTTAAAGTTGTAGCTGAATTTCAGGTGAACCAACAGGATCTGATGAGGGCTACCACAATTTTCTGCTCCACATATGAGAGCTCCACTTGCTGGAAGCCAAAGGAAAGATGCTTAATCACAGTTCATTCTTCTTCAGAGGCTTCAACACTCTGCAAGACTTCAAACACTCTATAATGTTGAAAGTATGTTGTCAAGGGTAACTATTATGGTCCGTGTGCTCTTTAGGCTATCATCAGCTTTTTCTCAAATGTTTAGACCTTTGTCTTGGTAACATGGTAAGATAGCAGTTGTTTGCTATCTGTACTTAGGCACAGTCATATGACTTTGGCTAATACAGTGCAGAGAAAAGGACACTTTCCGACAATGGCTCTAAAGCCAGTGTGTGATTGTCTCTCTGGTCTCTGTCTTTGCAATCATACAAACACATGCTAAGACATAGACTTCATAAATCTGGGACCTTTCATATTATGAAGGATAGAGCCCCTTGCTGGCCCCTGATAGGTATATAACTGAGAGTTTGGGGGGAGGGAATAAGAAGAGAATGTGGGGAGCCCATTTCTTACTGTAGCATCACCAAGCCTATCCTGACCAATATATCTCTGTCTGGAAACAATAATATGGGGTTTGCCTCTTGCATCATTTAGTGATAAAATGGTTTTAGATAGAGTAGTAATGATTTGGGAGGAAAAAGGTACAATTAAAAAAGCAAATCTATCAGTAAAACTAAAACATATCATACAATTAAAGTTAGCTAAATTATTTTATTTGTTCCCTTGAATCATCTGAACCACTATTTTCTTTCATTGACACTAATATATATTTACCTTCATCCTTACTCTTAGAAAAGCACACCCAAGAAAAGGATGTCACATGTATAAAAAGCTGTATGTCAACGAGCTAGGGGTATAGGAAGAAGTGAAAGAAAGACTTATGACCATAATGTATATTCGTTTTTTAGTATTTTAGTTTTTTGAGGAATCTCTATTTTGATTTCCATAGTGGTTTGTACTAGTTTACATTCCCACCAACAAGGTAGAAACCACCTCTCCAGCCCTGTAGCCTTGCCAGCATCTGTACTTGATTTCTTAATGATGGTCATTCTTTCTGGAGTAAGACGATATTTCGGTGTTGTTTCTCCTTTAGTCCACACTACCCCCTCAGGAGCCCCATTGTAAGAAATGGAGGACTATAAAGGTGACTGACTTTGTCCCTACTCACACAGCGAGTTGCAGAGACTAAATACTTTCACAACTGTGCCTTCAAACATCTGACTCAAAACTTTTACTGGCTTAGGCTTTCTTCTTAAAACCATACTTAACAATAAGTTTGGAAACATTTATGGACCCCATTTCCTTCTATAAAAGCAAATCTCTTCTCCCTTTGTCACTTGTGCAGCTCTTCATCAATTACTCCTTGAACTCAGGACCATCAGGCAAAGCTCTGGAGTTGTTTCAACCTGTGAACTCACTCACATTTCCTGGAAGGTCATTCCCATCACCCCCACTTGAGACTCCTTGCCTGCTAGAGCTTTCACTGAATCTGGCATATGGAAGGAAGCTTCTCACAAAAACCCTGCCCGGTAAAACCTCTGTAATTGCCTGTTCTCAGGCCCAAAACATCACATGTAGCTTTTAATCAAGAGCTAGACTCCTGAAAAGCTCATTGAATGCTTTCCTTGAAGGTGAAAATTCTGTCTCTAGTCAGTAGTTTCAAGCAGGAAAGTGTCTGAAATCAAAGATTTGGAATGGAGATAGGTACCTCCTTTAAACCTAGCACAAGATACAGTATAAGATATAAGCTTGTCAGTCAAGGCATTAGTCTGCACAGGAAACCAATGCCAGACAGGATGATCAGTAAACCATAGAATCAATGATCAGCATCCCACATGCACGAAGGACTCAGAACCAAGACTGATCCTGAGCTTAATCTTGAGAGCAAAAATGTTTGAATGAGGGGTTGAGGATTACATGAGTGCTACTTTGGGCCTACTGGAAGCTTTAGAGGAGACAGCTGACTAACAAGAAGACTGACTCCTGGCATGTTCTTACTCAGGCTCAGGAGAGGGAGCTGGGGCAGGGGATTACAGATGCTATAATGAGCTTCTCTAGTAGCAAAGTCAGAGGACAGCTGACCTCCATAGTGAACCCGCTTTGCACATTCATAATATAATAAGTGGTCAAATAAAGAACATAACTGTATCAGTCAGTGCTTACTAGAGAAACAGACTTAATGCAAGATATACAAATATATAAGAAGAATACACACACACACACACACACACACACACACAAGGTTAGCTTACAACAGCCCCCCACAGTCAAGTGTGGAAGAGTGCAAAAGGCCTGTCTGTGCACTGGAGATCCGAAGGATCCAGTCAAAGGCCTGGAGCTCCGTGTAGTGTCCCATGTGAGTCCATATCAGGAGGCGGAAGGGTCCGTGCTGGAAGGCTGAGGAGTCTGCACTGGAAGCCAGGAGAAGATGTCCAAGGCAAAGACTGGAACTCTTCCAAAGAAGCAAAACAGATCCTTTCCTCTTCATTTCCCTTTTATACCATTGTTGTAACAGTGCTCCCTAGTGTGGGTCTTCCACATCCAAAACTATGCTGAGCTAATTTAGTTGGGCATTTCTTACTCAAGTTGACCCAACCAGTTGACTATCACAGCTGAAACCAGCCAGGGGACACCTCCATTGCACTTTCCCCCACTTAGTGCAACTATCTTCCTCTCACAGACAGGCTAGTGGACATCGTCTCCTTCCCTGGCTACCATTTGTGCATTTGCATGCCAGGTTCCCGCATTTTTTCCCCCAGGTGGAGCTCCATCCACCAACTCTGGATGGTGCTCGGCTAGAAAATGTGTGCCCAGCCCTGGTCCCACCAGAGGCAGGAAAGCCCAACAGTGTGCTGTAGTGGACCCATAGGCTCTCAGACTGGGCTGGATCTCACAGCCAAAGGGATCCAAGATGCCCCTCTTCTGCTACTTCACCCTCCCACCCTCTCTCCATTCCCCCAAAAAGAGGGGAAAATCAATTTCAATCAGCGTGGAATGTAATATTATCAAATGTCAGCTGCTGAGGTCATGAGCTTTGAAATTATCTTTGACAGCTTCTGGTCCACTTAATTAAGTGCTCCCCAAAATGGGGGGAGGGAGGCAAAAATACTCTGATTGCTAGCTGCTCCGCTTTTGTGCTTTAGAGTTTCTATTGACAACCCTGAGCAAGATTGCCTTAGGGGGTTTTATTGATAGATTCTCGCCTGATATTGGAATGATTCTTGCACAGATAAATCACATTTAGATTTGTTGGTAATTGAGGAGAATTGATTGAGCAGGCGGGAAGCCCCCGGGGGGTGGTCTCCCTGTCCTCATAGTGGGAAGCTCTGGGAAAAGTGGGGAGGGGTGTGGTCAAAGAGCTTGGAGCTCACGCAAGGCATGAGGCCTCATTGTTTATCTGTCAGCTCTGCCTTCCTTGGAACCCTCATCTACCTCCTCCCTCCCAAAAGACAGATGCAGAAAGAAGGGGACAGAATTGGGAAAAGGTTTGCTCTAATTGCATTTTGGAGGTGCTGTTTCAGGAATGTCGTAGGTCGTGTAACCATTATTTTCTCTGTCTTCCCTCCAACTCTGATTATTACTCCTTGCTTAAAACACTTCAAAGGCTCCCTGGGCAGGGCAGAGTTCAAAGTGTTTATTCTGTGCAGGCTGTTTGCATCCCTAACCTTCCTCTGCCACTCCTCCAAACTCTAAACTTCTGGCTCACTTCTCACCTCCCTTGGGTCCTTTCCTTGGAGGCCAGATAGCTGGGACTACCTCAGAAACCAGAGGCTCACTTTGGCTGGAGCCAAGGAAGCAGCTGTAGAGTAGGGGCCAGATCTGTCTGAACAGAACCTTTTGTCCAAATAAATCTACTGTGTCATCCCAAGGCATAAAATGGAGAAAAGTAGGGCTACTGTGGCTGAAAAGACCTGGGGGATCATGGCCTCTGTGCCTTTACCCTTCTCCCTCCCACCTGTAGTGGGCTCCTGGGGATTGTCAGTGAACAGTTTGAAAGCCACTCACCCAATGCAACTGTGTGATTGTACAGACAGATAGAGCCCAGAGTGGGAAAAGAACTTGTCCAGGACTTGATAGCCAGAAGGAAGGGTGGAGTTAGAGCTAGTACACAAGACTCTTGAACCTAGACTGGTCCAGTAGAGTGACAGCTTCTGCCCCTCCCTTGGAAGTGTGGATAGTTGGACCAGATCTTGGGACCAATGTGAAGGAGGCCAGGCTGGCCTTTGATTGCCTCCAGCTGTGCTTCTCTCTCTTTCTAAAATCTGGGCAACATTATTCCTGGGAGTGGCTGGAGTAGGTATATTCTAGAACAACTGGTGGTCTGCAGTAAATTTTAAATTGCAAAATAATGGCCCATGTTATTGTGGCTTTGTGGTAATTTATGTCATTGTTCATAAACACTTGATGCTCCTCTTGACGAAGGGGTTATAAGTGCCCACTTTTGAACTCAGGTGTGGCCCTGTGACTTGTGCCAGCCAAGTAAAACAAGACTGGAAACATGAGTGTCATCTCTAGGCTGGTTCTTCAAGAATTAAGGTGCGGTTTGTCTTGTCATTCAACCCTTTCAGATGATGATCTGTGTAACAAGATGGAGCCTCTGTCATCCTGAGTCTCTGAGTGGCCAAGAGGAATACAAATTTCCATATAAACAAGACATAATTTCCACTATTTAAGAACATTTGTTACAGCAGCATAATCTAGCCTGGCCAGGTTATGAATTGGTGGGTTTTAATTTCTTTTCTTTCTTTCTTTCTTTCTTTCTTTCTTTCTTTCTTTCTTTCTTTCTTTCTTTCTTTCTTTCTTTGTCATACTGGGCATTGAACTCAGGGCCTCATGCATGCTAGACAAGTGCTCTGCGACTGAGCCTTTTTTTTAAATTTTGAGACAAAGTCTCTAATTTTCTCAGAGTGGCCTTGAAAGAAATACTTTTGCTCAGCCTTCTGAGGACGGCTGTTCCTTCTGGGACAGAAAGCATGACTTTACCCCTAGATTCCTAAGGCATTGATTACAGAAATGCCAAACCACAAAGACTCCAGGAGCCTACAAATAGCTACTATAAATGGACAGAGCAGGTCCAGGATAAGGATATGTGTAATGTGAGTCAAATGGGAGGCCACTGGCAGCCTCTACTGGGCCCAGCCAGTTATTAATACATGGAGTGCAGGCCCTTTGTCACTGTATCAGATACCTTAATTTTCCAAGAAGGCACAGAAATCTGTAATTCTTTTATACAAAGTCACCTCTTCTTAGACGTTGGCTCAAATTTTCTTGAAGGTGCTGTGTGAAACAGAAAAATTATATCTGCAGGCTGTCTCCAGACTACAGGGTAATGATGGACAATAACCATTTTCTGGTCTTCCAACTGACACAGGCTCTTATCAAGTGCTACCTGATGTAGTCAGGCTAAACAGCAACAGTGGCAGCACCTACAGGAATAATAATACACAACCTTTTAAGTGTATACAATTGGCTGTCAGTATTTGTGGGCTCCATAGCCATAGATTTGGTCAACCATGAACTTAGAATACTCAAAAAAGAGAAAGACATTTTCATTGTCATCATTCCCCAAACGGTAAGTTGTAGCAAGTATTTAGGTAGCATTTATAAATTAGGAATTATAACTAATAGAGAGATAATTTTAAATATACAGGTGTATGTGTGTAGGTTATACTTGTATTTCAGTATTTATAAGGTTCCTGGAACAAATTCCCCATGGCTATCACAGGACAAGTGTATAGGGGATATTGTCTACAGATGTCAACGAAGCAGCTGTTTTGATAAAGAATGTGTTAGTGTTCTGTGTTTGCTTTCATCGCACCATTTTAAAGATCATTCTTTCCACAGAAATGATAGTATCTTAGCCCTAGGAGGTAGGTGGCTTGCCAGCCAGTCAACATCACTCCAGGCTTAGACTCATGCTCACAGTTGATTGGCCCTCTTCACATCTCAGAGACTCAAGAGAATTACCTACTGTTAGTACCAAGACCCAAAATGGCTATGTGGGAAAAAACCTCAGTCACACAGTCTCTAGAGATATAACAACACAGGTGACAAGAGCTGTCCTCAGGACCCAGAACCATTACAAAGACCAGGTAGAGATGACAGCCAGGAGTGAACAGAATGATAGCTAGAGGTTAGTCCCAAAGGACCCAAAGCTCAGATACATAACCCACAGGCCTCCCTCAGTCTCCCCTCCTCCCTACGCCACTCTTTGCTCTGCAGTTACCCTACCCCATTCAAGTTCCTTTACGGTTTGCAGGGTTGGAGCTTCTGAAGAGACAAAGTAAAAAGTACCTTACTTGGCCCTGGAAGGGACTATGTTTTCAGCTTCCTTGTCCTGCTTATAAGCTTTTTCAGGGCATTGGCCTGAAGTACCTAGCACCTGGACACCTGGCTGAGGGAGCCCTAATGGGGGCTGAAATTAGGCCATGCTCTGATCCTCTGGCCCAACTGAGCCCCCAAGCCACTAGATATGCCACCTGGCATAGGGCAAGGGTTACCTTTTCCGTGGGTCCAGGTGAGAGCTGAGGGTGTCCTGTTATCACAAAATCTTCCTTGAGCTAACCTTGGCCCTGTTGGACACAGATCCCCCTTTATCTCCTCTGAAGAAGAGCCCTCCTCTAGAGGGCAGTCCTGTCCCCAGGACACCTCCTCCTGCCTGCCTGCCTGCCAGCCCCACACCTGGGAGTGGGTTCCTCCTTTCTGCCACTCTGCTCTTGCGTGGCTCCCTGAGCTAGACAGTTGGTAAAAACGCACATGTGAAGATGTCTTAATATTAAATATAATTAGATATTATACCACATGCAGGGCTGTATGATTAGTGAAATATATGATCATTAGTTATTAGATTAATGTGTCTACTTGTGTAACTGAAAGCCATTTGCAAGCTGAAATGAAATAGCTCAATTTGCTGTAATTGACTGATCTCCCAGAGAGAGAGTCGTACATTTGCTTATGTACAAGGCGATTTCTTGCAAGACAAAGAGCAGGCTCTCTCTGCACTCCAAACCACAGGACTAGCTCTGCCGCTAACTAGTGTTTGGCAGTAGCCAGGTCACCTGCAGGTACATTTGGGGCTTCCCACTGAATAGAAGTCTCCAGGTTGAGCTCTAGGTTTTCCTCTTGTTGAAGGATTACTTTTGTCTAACTTCTCCAACTGCCCCCAAGGGAGCATTGGCATCCTGCTGGTCAAAGACAAATTGAGCTGCCTGGTAGAAACTTTACCATGCCCCCTGCTCCATTTTTCTTCCTGTTTGGGTATATATTAGTTTCCAGGACAACTGAGCTACAACTAACTAATAAAAACGACAGCAGAACACTCTGCAGATAGCAGATACAACTGGAGGACTTATTATTGTGGTTATGGTCGAATAATAACCAGATGCTAACAAAGGTGGCACAAGATTAAATTAAAAATAGGCAAGCTGTTACGCAGGAAGAGTTGGTTCTCAGGGAGTATGCTGTTCCCCACCTCTCTTTCCTGATGGCTGTTGCTTCCTGGCCACACAGGTAAGAAAGGAGACAGATGGACATTAGGTACTGTTCCCAGTGGACAGGGAGCCCTCTGCCTCTGCAGGCAACCAAGGGAGGAGAAAAAAATAGGGACACAAATGGGGACATAAACTTCACTAGACTGAAATTCACTTTTTAATATTCCTCATGTCTCATTTGATCCCCATAATATATTTTGGAATAAGTGATTTAGGTGATAATTCACTCCCCTTTCCAGATGAGAAAATTGAGTCAGAGAAAAGCCTTCCTGTAGGCCTATGCAAGTTGTCTTCCTCTCTGCATCCCAGTTTTTTCAGGGAGAATAGAGTGTGTTCACACTTCTGATTTTTATCATTAGAACAGATAACTAGTACCCTAATTTCACTTCTAAAGATGTTTTCCCCTTTGTAGAGTGTTTAGTAATCAGAGTCTTGAAAAAACTCCTTAAGAGACTTTAACTGGAGGTTTCACTTGCAATTTTATTTATGAATTACAATCAATCAAATTAACAAGTATTTATTGAATATCTAACAGGAGCTGAGCAGGATATTGCAAGAGCATGAAACAGAAATGTAGGATGTGGCCCCTCTCCACAGGGACCTTCTAACAGGGTGGAGGAGATTCTGCTACAGACCAGAGGAACAGAACCCCCATGCACAGAAGTGTGTACCAAATGCCAAGTGGAAGGGGCCTTAAGCGCCCTATAGTTTCTTCAAATGAGTGTCTTAGTTACTTTTCTCATTGCTGAGACAAAATACCTGACACCCAAAGTTAAAGGAGGAAAGGTTTATTTCAGGTCACCATTTGTAGAGATTTCAGTCCGTAGAAATTTCAAGGATAGGATGATCTATGCTGAGGATACCATCACAGGCAAAGGGCCTCATGAGTTGAACCTAGCTGATTCCAAGGTAAGGCAGCATGCAAGAGGAGAATTGAAGAGGAGAAACAGCCATGGCAAAGTATGCAGGAGGCAGTACAGCAGTAGCCTCCTTTTGCCTTGTATCCCATTTGTGCTACAAGCCTTTTGGGTGGTGCCACCCACACCAAGGGAGGGGCTTCCCACTACCCACACCCAGAACTATGATAGTCCAATTAGTGAGCTAATCCAGTATCACACACCCTTAATCCCAGCATCACACCCTTAATTCACATTCACACACCCTAGATCCAGCCACCTCTGAAAAGCTCCGCCTATGAGCACATGAGGCTTTGGAGTGACATCTAGATACAAGCCATAACATTGCACTCCTGCCCCCAAAAGACTCTTGCACATTCCTTTATGCAAAAGGTATTTAGTCCATCTGTAAGAGTTTCCAAAGCCCCAACAATTTCAGCATTGCTGAAAAGTTCAAGTCCAAATTCTCCTCTGAGATTTAAGGCAAACTCTTAGCTGCAAGCAAGCCCCTGCACAAATGAAAAGAAAGGTAAGTAATTCCAAAAATAATTGCACAGGACAAACATTTCCATTCCAAAAGATACAAATAGGAGGATAGAAGGGAACAGGACCAAAGCTAGTCAAAAATCCAGCAGGGCAAACTTTAAATCCCTTAGCTCCATGTCCAGCATCCAACACAATCTGTGACAAGATGTAAACTCCAAAGGGCTTGGGTGGTTCCGCCTCTATGGCACTGCTGGTAGTAGTAGCTCTCATGGCTTCTCTCTCCGGCTGGCTTTACTTCCTCCTAGCAGCTTTCCTCAGACCATCCTTGTTCCTGGCTTCTTTTGAGGTCTCTACTGCACCTTCAGCTCCACACTCAAAACTTCACACATTGCCCTCTCAGGGGCACTCTGCCCCCAAAGTCTTTTTCTGCATTCCCACTATCTGTCCATTGTTGTGCCTTGTGCCTAGATGTACCCCCAAAGTCTCATGTTGTCATAGGTGGAACTTTTTCAGAGGTGGCTAAATCTAGAGTGTGTGATGCTGAGATGAAGGATATGTGATTACTAAACCAGTCCAATGATTGGTTTAGCATCATTCTAATCTTGGTACCCTAGATAGAGTATAAAAGGGGCAGAAAAAGCCTTGTTGCTTTTGCTACCTTCTGCATACCATGAACTGTTTCTCCTCTTCAATGTGTGTCTGCCATCCACCCTTCCTTTGAGCCAGCCAATTATGAACTGAAACCTCTGCAAACTTTGAGCTAGATAAACCCTTCCTCCATTAACTTTGGGTGTCAGGTATTTTGTCTAAGCAAGGAGAAGAATA
Source organism: Heterocephalus glaber (assembly GCF_000247695.1). The sequence continues at coordinate 11,036,324 of NW_004624778.1, read as the reverse complement.
ACTAAGACAGCCATCATCATCTCTTTCTGGATAACTGCAGAATTCTCCAAATAGGGACCTGTTTCTAGAAATCCTGAACCTATTGACTTGCTCATGGCTTGTGGTCTTTTTTTCTTTTTTCTTTTCTGGGTATTTTTCATATCCTGTCCTTCAAGTTTCTTCTAAGAAAGAAGAGAGGAAGGTTTTGTCTTCACATTCAGAAAATATTTACTATGTACTTACTAGATGCCATTCTGGAAACCCACAATATGGTGATTAAGGGTAACAACTGCCCTCCAATCAGTCAAGTTCAACAATAGAGAGCAGAGAGAGAGAGAGAGAGAGAGAGAGGAGAGAGAGAGAAATATTACGAGCATTCCTAATTAGGAATTTCAGGATAGGTTGATCCATGTTGAGGATACCATCACAGGCAAAGGGCATCACGAGTTGATGTCAACAGGTAACTCTTTGATGTCCTGAAAGGCTGGAGCCCAAAGACCAAGAAAGTAGCCATGCAGAGGTGGAGCTGACCCTGCAAGGACAGACACGTGTGACAGGTCAGGTCAGTCTGGGACGGGGAGGGCAGAGGAGGAATGAATTTTGACTATGCAGGGAAGAGCAATCAGGTGAAGGATGGAGGATGGTTGGAGGATTAATGGAGACTTTTCATAGCTTCTTATTTTGATAAGAAAGGATTAGACCCTTCTTATTACTGAAAGGGGAAAATGGGGACAGAGTCTGACATAAGTTTGTATTTTCCCCACTTACATAGTGCCTAGCAGTAGTGCAACAGCTACTGTTTCCACTTCTTAACCCACTACAACCTTACACTTGACCCTGAAGAGAAGTGAGTGAGTTCTAGCCCTGTATTCATTTCACAGTAGAGCCTTTGGCCTGTCCAACCAAAAGGGTGTGTCTGTGTAGCTGAGAAAAAAACCCAAATTTAAGTCTTTATCTCTGCTCAACCAGGCTTCAGTCCCAGGAATTCAGAATAACCACAGGAAAAAACAAAACAACCTATTGGCAGGTTATCTTGGAGACTAACTCTGTCAGTAAAGATGTTTGGGGCAAGAGAGGACTCAGTTTCTTGTTTTTCAAACAGCAAAACTTTCCCTAGAAGTAGCCCATCGAACCCCTGCTTTTACCAGACTGGATCACATGGCCATCCTTAGCATAAAGGAGGCTGGGTATGCAGAAAGATCTGCCATGGCTGCTATAGACCAATTGAGATTCACTAGCTTGCTCCCTGGATAGAACTGAGGCTTTGATTAGCAAGAAAGGAATAAAATGGCAGTTGTATGAGCAATTCAGAGTCTCTCTTGCCAAACCATTTGTGTGTATATGTGTGTGTATGCTAACTGTTGTATAAATGTATTTGAGTTAATTAGTAAGATTGTGAAGGGCAGCCATTGTGAACTATCTTGCCTGACTGGGAATTTCAGCACTGGAACGGGGGAACAGCAGAGGCAGCTCACTTCTGTCCAGCAGGTGCCAAAGCTGAATACCAGGTTCCCATTGCTGGCTGTCCTGCTGGTAAGTGGTAGGCCTGGAACAAGTTAGTTCACCTCTTTGCAGCTCAATTTCCTCACCTGAAAGCAGGGATAACAATAGCATCTTTCTCAAATTGTTGCTATAAGAATTAAATGAGTTCAATCATACAAAGCATTTTGAGCAAAACATGTGGCAATGGTGTGCTAGATGATAGGCACTTACTACCATTATAGCCCTTGCAATGAACTAGACACTTTAAGTGCATTGTATATATTCTTAAATTAATCATGAAAGTTAGATAATCTTATATCTATTTTACAAATAGGAAAACTGAGGTTCAGAGACATTAAGTAAATTATCAAAGGTCACAAAGCCAGAGAGTAGCAGAGGGTTGAATCTATTTCAACCCAAAGCTCATTCTAAGAAGCTGTGTTCTCTCTTGACTTCTAAGAGGCTATGTTGTCTTGTCAAAAGACAATGACAAATTAAACCACAGGCTTCAGCCCCATAGAATTTCCCTTTGATTTTCTTCAGTCCACAGCCTCAGATGAGGGCAGGTGGCAGCCCCAGGAGCCATAATTGCCTCAAATGGACCAGGGAAGGCTGGTTTGTGCAGAATGTATGACTTGTCACCAATATCCTCACAGGAGACCCGGGCATGCTCTTTTCCCCAATTTTGATTCCATTTACCTGTGTGGCATGGTTTCCAGCCCTCCACTGTCTTCATCCCCCTTCTGTAAAAAGGAGCACCATTAGCAGCATCTGCCAGCATCCTTCTGTGGAAAGTCTTTTTGAATACAGATTGTAGGTCACATTGACCTCCTGGATCTCAGAATCTGAATTAGTTTTAGGATGCATGTATCCAGATGCGTGTGTGTGTGTGTGTGTGTGTGTGTGTGTGTGTGTGAGCGTGAGTCTTGCCTAGGTCCAAAGGGAGATCAGGTGTGATTAGAAATTCCTACATCTCCCCAGGATGTCCACAGCTCCACCCTTGAAGTATATCCCCATCATTCATCTCCGCCTAAACCCTAAGCAACCCACTGATGTTCAGTCAGAACCACACCTCTTCCAGCAAATGGACTTGGACCACTCTAGGCCAGTCCCACTGCCTGCGTCACTCTGTCCTTACACATGGGCAGAAATGGTATTTGCTTCTTTATCTCACATAAGCAGGGACTGGCCTTCTCCAAGGCTTCTCTACAAGTGGTTGTTGGTAAAATATTCCATTTCTCACATTTCTCTCAGACTTTTTCTAAATGCATAGTCAGCAGAGGGAGTTGAGATGTCAAAAACAAAACATAACCTTTAATGTTATGGCCACAGAGAGCCTGGGTGCAGTGCCTGGCTCTTATGGGGGACAGCGTTAACCGTCCCCTCAGTGTGATGTCAGCTCATGCCCTCTTGGAAAATGCACACCCCACACCTCGAAGAATAGCATACCCCCGCAGGAGACAGGTGGGACAAGTATTGTCCTTTCAGCTTGACTGATGGAGAGGTCACAGCCAGAAAGCTAAAGCAAATGCTCCACATGCATGATAGTAACTAACATATGGTGACCTACCTCTGTGTGCATGGTGACAAGCACTTCATTCACCTTAATAATAACACGGACGGCATTATCCTTACTTCATAGATGGAGACAGTGGGGAAACAGAGGCACAGAGTGCTTAAGGAACTAGCTTCAGGTCAACAGCTAGAAGTGGCGAAGGGAGAAATCAAATCCAGGTAGTTTGACTCCTGAGGCACTCAGGAGTGATGGTGGCAAGGACCTTTTAACCAGGGTTCCCAGACCTCTGGGGAGCATCCTTCACATGCATTGTTCTGCTACCATAGACATTTCAGTTATCACTAAAACACAAACCTGACCCTTTTTTTCTTATAGACCTGGATGTCACCAAATCACTCATGTTCAGCAAAGAAGGCCTCATACCTCAGTCTTTCCCTCCTGCCCTGTATGTCCGACCTCTAGCTTTGCTGCCTGTTAACATTGTGCATTCCAGGCTCATCCTGCCCACAAACTCTCCTTGACATCACCAGGAATAAACACAGCACACCCAATCAACACCCACAGTGCAGCACCCTTGCCAGCAAAGGGGTCCAAGCCCAGCGCAAACAATGATGCGGGAAAGTTGGAGCTGGACCCAAGCTGGTCCTTGCAGTCCCAGTCTACCCAGGATTGCATGAACAGAACAATATCTGGTGGTGTTTCATTTTTTTCCAGAGATAAAGATATCCATGAAAGCACATTCATCTCTCCATATATATCTATATCTACATTAGCCACGGCAACTAAGAAAGCCATTCAAATCAAGGCACCAAAATGAACAGAGCTGAACAATAAGCTAAAACATGCCTAGAGCAAGTTGAGCAATAAACAGGTTTTTAATTTTTTCCCCTTCCGTCTCCGGAGTGTCTGTCTCTGATGGATGATGTGACAGAGGAAGGCAGCTCCATAAATTCTGAATTCTGAATACTAAATCAGTGAGTGGCAGCCGGGTGCTGGGACCCAGTCCCCACTCTTCCTGGAGAGGCTCTTTTAGGGGGACTCTGTAACCTAGCCTTGCCCCTCCTGAGGTCCAGCCCATGATAAGACTCAGGAACAGGCAATGGCACCAAATGCCATCCATCACCTGAGCCCATGTTGGCAGCATTTGAATCCTTAACTCTGGGGATGTGGAGTTCAGAAAAATGAGGTCACATAGAGACGCAAAGAGGAGTTTGTGGTACTCAGCATCTCAGGGTCTTTGGGTCTCAGCCCAATCCCAGAAGTCGAGACTGTTTTCTACTCTGGAGATGAGGGAACTGAGCTTTAGGTCAGTTAAGTAGCTTGCATAAAGTCACACAGCCAGCACGTGGCAGAAATGGGACTTGAGCACTGGTTTGCACCCAGAATTCACATTCTCTGCAGCAGAACAGTGCTCTTCCAAAACATTTTTATACTGTAGCACATAAACAAAATGATAATGTTTGTGCTGTATATTGGAAAATACTGAAAGGGGCTTGGGAGTCTTTCTACGGGGTTTGATGGAAATTTTTTATTACTTTTTCTTTATATTATATAATTACAATAAGAAAAATAAGTATTGGAGAAGATATTAAATATTGAATATGTCTAAAATTTTCAAATAATATGTTTTCAGATTTGTAATGAGAAACCTAAACTTTCTTCCATGAACATAATGTGTTTTTTATATTGTTTTATGTTTATAATGACTACACACCAATTCCTGATCAATACTGTTTAATGATGGTCTCTTCAAATTCTCAATAACCACTACTCAGAAGAAACTTTGTTCACACAAGGAGGTAATAAAAATCTTAAATCATTTTTATAGACAGTTACAAATGTGTAACCGTTGAAGATATATTTTAAGAATCTAACAGCTTTTCCTTTTCTTTCATTGCTGTTGAAATTTCTTGTGATATTGCATTGGGATTTCTAATTGAACTGAAATTTTTCATATCAAGTATTTCTACATAATGATGAAATCTGATCTGAGGGATGTGTATGCAATATTCAAGCAGCCACCCACCTGGCGTTTAGCTTAGACCTCCCTAAAATGACTTAGCTGCAATGGAAAAGAGTCTCCAATAAATAGAAAGCAGAGACTCAGAGCTTCACCTATGCCCTCCAGAAATCCTTCCCAGTGTCCCCCTCCCCCCCACACACACCTTGGCCTATGTGCTAAGCTCCTTGAGTGCCTGGAAAAATCCTCCACCACATGCATAGCCCTTTCACACAGTGGGAGACTGATTGCAAAAACAGACAGATAGCAGAGCACCTCTTGCTGCATTCCACATGAGCAAGATGGGGCATTGTGCATGCCACAAATGGGGACCACGGAATGGCCCTTTGGAACCTATCCTTGCCACAATGCTTACAGCTAATGCTGATGCTGAGAGTTCCCGAGGCTCTGGGTATTCAGGAACTTCTGGGGCTGTGAGGGTCTCACTATCTCTCTGACTGCTTAGTAGACCATGTGGTGGTACCCATGGAGAAGCTTTAATCCAGATTATGCTCCAAAACTTAATTTCTTGGTCACAAGGGTAATAATTTGAGGTAACAGCTGAGGTGTCTTCTCTTCCTGCTTTTCTCATGTTTTTCTCTTTGCCGCTGAGGCAACTTTCCAGGGAAAAGCGGATAGAGCCAGGAACTTGGCACATTGTCCAGCTTAGCATTCCAGAGCATGCATATGGAAGTCCTTAGCAGAACCATGCTGCATTATATATCTCAAAAAATTCAGAGGAGAAGAATTTGAATATATTTACCATAGAGAAATGATAAAAGTTTCAAGGAATAGGTATGTTATTTACTCAGTTGATCAATAGCTAGTGTACATATGAATCAAAACCTCATGTTGTACCTTATAAATATGTACAATATTATTTGTCAATCAAAAACTTTAAAAGTTAAGAGGAAAAAAGGCCTTAGCAGAAATGAAGGCGTAAAAACAAGGCATTTTGTGAAAGAAAATTTTGTGGCCCCCCCAAAGGGTATAGAGGCCTCAGAGCATGGATTTTAAACATAGAATAGAGAGAAATACAAGGTGATTAAGAGCCATTTCCCTAGCCAGCTGCACTCCAACCCTCAGGTTCAGGGCAGGGAAGATAACCCAGCAGGTGAGAAAGATCAGAGGAGATGGGACTGGGGTTAAATAAGTAGGTCCCTACCAGGAGCCCAGCAGAACTGACACTTTGAAGCCTGGAAAGCCCCATGGGGCTGGGGGAAGTGGAAGGGAAGCTGCAGAATGACCAAATGCCTGCTTACAGATTTCATATCCACATAAGAAAATGTAGGAGCTGGATGGGATATCGCTGACCTTCAAGGGGCTGGGCCAGGACAGCAGATGTCCCTTGTCCAGCATAGTGCTTGAGCATTAGACCAGTAATGGCTCAGGATGTATGTCCAGGTGATCAAATCAGCTCTGGGAGCTGGTTTCCCTGGTGTGCAGTGTGGAAAACCACCAGCACCCCCAAGCTCCTCAAAAGAGAGCTGGTCAATGGGGCCCAGAGGGCAGCTGGGGCAAAAGACAAAGAAACTTTCAGGAGAAGTAGAGCAAGTCAAGACTATTCACTTGCAAACTGGAAGCCACAGGGGATCAGGGTCATATGCTATAGACAAAGTAGGGCCAACATCAATATTGGGGATGAGGTGTGCTAAACAGAGTCAGCAAAGTGCCCCACCATCAGGGACAAAAAGTACCCAAGCCCTAGAAACTTGATTACCCCAGGAAAAATACAGTAATACAGAGATTAAGTCTGAATTGAGTGTTTAAAAGGCAAATTGGTGAGCCATCTTGAATTGGTAAATTCATTCTTCACCTTTGGAGGAAATGCAGGATAGAGGACTAAAATGAGTTCAGTTGCACAGAAACACAGAAAGTTATAATTTTGCACATCTAAGACTATAATATATAAATAATTCATACATATGCAGAAGTTATAAATTAATTCATAACTCTTCAATTTTTATTACAACCAACATATATAACTGGCAAATCCTCCATTTATGAAACAAACTATCACTGAATCTCAATGGCCAAAAAGGCGAGTATTCACTTTATAAAATGACTCTTCATTTTATAAAGCACGCTACCTCTAAAGTCCTTTAACTGGCCAGACATCTTAATGTGGCCACAGTAGTATTGAATTCTGTAAGAGTCATATTTCTAGGCAACCATCCAGCACAATGTGAAGAAATCTTCGCAAATTTACTTAAATTCAAACTTGACCTCAACTGTCTCATGCTAGAAGCATGAAGAAGGGAGGAAGGATTGCCACAGATGGACAGATGGAATGGAGGAGGGGGCCATGGATTCTGTCAAATGATTTGAGCTGTAGCCTCCATTGTACCATTGAAAAGGCCCTCTCCTTTCAGGGCTTTTCTAGAAAGGAAGGATCAGTCTCACATGACTTTATGGTTGCTTCTATATCCTATGGCTTTGAATTAAGGAACAGACTTGGGTTTCAGGCTGACCTATTTGTGTTCTTTTAGATAAGAATACTGCTTGGAAGTACAATACAGAATATGACCATGTCCAGGTCTATAGTTACATGCTGATAAGGTACATATTAAGTGCCTCCTATATACCAGTTACTGGCTAGGCACTGTTAAGGAAACAAAGGAATGCCCCACTGACTGCCTGAGGAGAAAACTCCCCAAAGGAAGCAAAATGAGGACCAAGCAAGACAACACAAAGTCAACTGATTGCAGGCCCAAGGTAAACAGGAGCTATTGGAAGAAACTATTATAATTATGGTTTTATAAATAGGGTAAACACAACAATGGGAACATAGTGCTTAGATGAGTATGGGAGGCATTGGGGTATTGGCCCAATAGCTTATTAGCTTGTTTTATTATAGAATATGGTAGATTAGGTACTATGAAGACTATTTAATTCTTTTTTTTTGTATTAAATTCTTTTATTGGTACATTGTAGGTATACAACACAATTACATTTCCCATTGGGAATTGTACCTTTACATAATGCAT
>NW_004624778.1:10987470-11012765 GCF_000247695.1 Heterocephalus glaber | reverse complement strand
TAAATAGGGAAGGGTGGAGGGCATGAAGGGAGGGCTAGGAATGGGGAAAAAATAAGAACCAAGATGCATTATACAAAGGTACAATTCCCAATGAGAAATGTAATTGTGTTGTATACCTACAATGTACCAATAAAAGAATTTAATACAAAAAAAAAGAACAAACTTTGACTTATTTCCAGTCCAAGTGCACTTGCCTTCCTTTAAATATATTTAGATCCTCCACCACTTCTTGTACATAGTAGGTGTTCAATAAATGATTGAGAGATTAACTCAATACATGAATAAATCACAAGTTAAACACTCAAAAACATGTACTGGTATTATAGACATATAAAATCACCCAAACTATGCTTGGCACAAACTTTCTTTCTTAATAGGTACAGTTTAGCTAGTCCATCTAATAAAAACCATTGTACTGATAATAGATAGTATTTATTGAGGAATTACCACGTGCCAGTCTCTTTATATATATCCTGACACTTATTACTCATAACAATCACAGTTGCAAATTCTTTTAGTATCCCCATTGTATAGATGAGGAACAGGAGGTATGGAAAGGAAAGTATCTTTCTCAAGGTTAGAAAGCTTCTAATGTTAGAGTCAGACAGTGCCCAGCAGCTTGCTAAAATCGCTGATACTCTAACCGCTTGGCAATATTGCCTCTCACAGAAGAAAGTTTTACGAGTACCTTGCCCTCCCCTCAAGAACTCTGTTCATGGAACTCCTGGACACGAAGCGTATAAAATGTGATAGGTTCTGCTTCAGGGTCCACTTTCTCACTCTCCTCTGCATCCTTAGAAGCTGTGAGAGAGAAAGCACCAAGGACTACAGGGACTCCCTTCCTGCCCCTGTGGACAGCTTGCTCAGGCCACTGTGCCTAGGGCTATAAGCATGGCCATGATTATAAATGAGCCATCCACGGCCACTTGCCCTATAAGAATTCAGGAATAATTGCCTAGACCTTTCCAAAGTACAAAATCATCCCCTGACTTTCGCCATGTTCTCACACCTTTAGCATCTGGATCCACACATGCTACCTGTACTGAGCTGAATAATATCTCTCCTGTTCACCTGGGAGCCTCAGAATGTGACCTTGTTGGAAATAAGGTTTTTGATGATATAATCAAGCAGAGATGAGCTCATACTGTATTTGGGTGGGTCCTAAATCCAATGACTATGTCCTTACAATGAGAAAAATGTCTGGACACACAGGCAAACTAGAAGAAAGCCAGTCATGCAAACACGAAGGCAGAGATCAGAGTTGGATGAGTACAAACAAAAGGATTCCAGTAATTGATTGGTGCTACCAGAAGCTAGGAAGAGGCATGGCAGGATTCTTGCCTACAGCCTCAAAGAAGCAGAGAGAGTAGGGCCCTGCTGATGCCTTCATTTTGGACTTCTGGCCTCAAGGCTGTAAGAGAATAAATCTTTGTTGCTGTAAGCCACCTAGTGTGGCAGCCCTGGAACACTAATCCTGTCTTCTTCCTTCCCCAATCCAAGACATGGATAGATGAACCGCAGCATCAACCACCTCCATGAGGTCAGTATCCACTGACTCAATGTGTTTGGAGCCCATGCTGCCCCCAAAGTTTCATATCAGTCCACAAAGAAATAAGTCCAGAAACCAAACATTAGCGTAACTTACAGCAATTTGACAGAGTGATTTTATATCTGTTGAGTTTAATAATTTAAAAAGTGGGACTTATATGCCTGTTTACTGCATTTTAATTACTCATGTTTAATAATTCTTTTTTATTGCATTTTACAGGAGTATCAGTATATGACAGATGGAATTTCAAAGCAAAACAAATAAAATAAAATAAAACTGGTCCTTCAAGAATTTAAGAAATCATGTAAGGGACAAGGGGCCTTGCAGAAAACAGAGGCCGCCTTACTCAGAAAGCAGGTAGCATCACAAATAGCATTTAAGGTTTTTCATTTTAGAACAGCAAGCTCCTCATTTTTCTGGGATTGACCCTGCTCATTCTATGGCAACTGCTGCCACCTCAAATTTTTTTTCCAATGAGTCCCAGGGGTGTGTCTCAGCCACCTAGCCAGGGTGGTCTTCAGGGGCCATGGGAGGAAGCACCCACTGGGGTCAGGATAGTGAACATGGGACAAGGGCCAGCAGGGACCTGAGGAGATGCTCTGCAGGCTGGTCCATGGGTGCTTCCTGGGGCTCTCTGTGTCTTACAGAAGTGCTAATCACCAGCTCTTATAGTTTTTGCTCTTTTTTTTTGGTTTTTTTTGGTACTGAGGATTGAACTCAGGACCTTGTGCTTTCGAGGCAGGCGGTAGCACCACTGAGCTAAATCCCTGGCCCTGCTCATTCTTTATTTCCCTGAATACCTTGAACTCTCTAGCAATTGGGTTGGGATCCTCAGGATCAGGCAGGGGAAGTCTGAAAATTCGACTTTGTAGAGAATCATTCTTCTTTGTCCTATAGGATGACTTTTGATGTCTTGTAAAAGTCCAGATTTGATGGGGGCTTCAGGAGGCCAAGAGTTTGCACCTGCATTTCTTGGCTCTCAGCTAGTTTTCATCTGCCCTTTCTCTGGCCCTGGCGACCAGCCTCTTCTCCTCCAGGCTAGGCCAGAAGCACTTCCCACAGTAGGAATGTGACTTCAGAGCATCAAGACTCTGATGTCACCAGTCTCCAGCTGATGCTGTGAATGTCTTCTTCAGGCTGCTGGTTCATCGGCCTGGGATGGGAAACAGTGTTAATAAAACTCCAGTGTCTTCATGGGAAAGAATGTCTAACCATACAGAAGTATAGAAAGGAAGTAATTAAACTCTCCCTATGCCTTCCTCCTTGGCCTTTCCCAGTCCCAGTCCTGAGAAGTAAGGCACACTTTGTTGTGGAAGTTGATCTCTGTTGAAGTGCAAATACCTTCCAGGAAAGCTACCCTTTTCAGGACCTGTTCCACTTACCCTCAATGATTGTGAAATAAGTCACACCCCATCCCCACCCCTGCCAACACCAGAGCTAACGTTTGGAAGGGGTAGAGAAGATAACCAGGGGGCCACATGCCTGGTTGAGAACAGGGGACAAGAAAGTCTCAGACAAGATGGAGGGTAGAACAGGGAGACCAGAGCACTGTAGATGAACTGTGTCAGCCTCATGTCTTAGGTCTAGGCAAAGAAGGGAGAGAGAAAAGCAGGAAGCCTGCTGGGATCCACGTGTGGTCAGGACTGGAAGGAACACATGGAGGGAGCATCCAGGGCTAGAATCTGGCAGCCAGCAGCCCTGACAGCCCCTCCTGAGATCCACAATGGGAACAATACACAGAGAAAAGTGTTCTCCCTTTCCCTTTTTCTCTCTCCCCGCTCTCCTTTCCTATCTCTCTTCTCTTTCTCCTTCCCTCCCTTTCCCTAATACTAATAACTTCATGGTCTCAGAAAACAGATAGGAATCAGAAAGCCATCCTGTCTCTGGAGCTGCCTGTCTCTGGAGCTTCCAGTCTCAGAGCTCACATGGGTTAACAATCCTAGCTGAGGCAGGTCAACAGAGCAGTGGAGAGGACACTGGCCAAACATTCTCAGTATTAGTCCACGGAGAGAATAACTACATATAATAACCACCCCTCTCCTTCTGTTTCCCCCAAACACACACAAAACCAGCTTTGTCATTTGCTCCTCCCTTAGGATCCACTGTGTTTCCCTTTAGAATCAGGAGTAAATTATCTCCAAAGAAGGGTTCATTAAGAATAAATAATAATCTGCACTTCTAGTGCACCTTTTGTCTAAGTATCTCAAATCACTTTACTTAATTAATTAATTAAGAGAATTAATTAATTTGGAAAACACTCCTAGAGGGAGGAGGGAAGGCATACTTAATGACACCTGTTTTCCAGAAGTAAACTGAGACCCAAGATCCCAACAGGGAAAGAAAGTAGCCAAATGAGATTGGGGTGGGAGGTGGGAAAAAGCCAACTTCCCTCCAAGATGTTAAGTTTGGGACAATAAAAATGCAGGGCTGGGCCAGGCAAACCCAAGAGAAAAGGGGCCAGGAAATGGAGAGAGAAAAGACCAAGTCAGATGACACAAGACCAAGAAGCAAGGACTCATCACCTCGGGCCATAGGGCCAACTCCAAGTAAGCACAAGGAGCTAACACCAAGAGATCAGGTACCCTAGGTCTGAACCCAAGCCTAGCAGGCTCCTGACAAAGGGCTTGATTCCCTCCCAAGCTGGGTTTGAGTGTGAAGTGCAAGGCTCCACTGGAAAGCTGGTGGTCACCAGGACAGATTTAAGAGCCCAGGAGCCCTCAATACATTTCTCAATGATCCCTGCTGGGACAAGACCACCCAGCACAGGATGCGTGTCTTTGTCTATAGGTGGCACTATTGGCTAGACAGGAAGGGAACTGGTCCCTTCCTGAATACTTTGCCCCTGAGCGTGAGCCGCTAGGAAGTCCCCAGCCCCTTGCAACGCCCTGGTCATCCCAATACGGCTCTGATACTCAAGCTCCAACATCATTGATTAAAGGCTGACCTTTAATCAAACAAGGTAAGACTCCAAGCACTTTCCAACAGTCCCCTATCCCTCCCCATGTCCCCTTTGGGCCACTCTAACTATCTATTTCAAACTTGCCAGCCTTTGGCCACCAGCTACTCCTGGCAAGCTAATTAAGCCACATGTGCACTCACACCTTTTCATACACACACATCCAAACCCCCATGAACACAAATGGCACTCCAAGTTAACAACCCAAGCTTGTCTTTTTCATTGTTTTTATTATGATACTCCTCAATGATGTTTTTAAATGAATTTTGAATAGTCCCCATAATTTGGTTTGTTCTACATTGCAATGCAAGTGTGAGGGTCCCTCAGGAATTACTGCAAGGAATACAATATTATGTGAGCATGGCTTCTGCCTGTTTTCCTGCTTTCTCATAATTAAGCTTTATTGAGTTGTAAAATGAATAACAATGAAAAAAACCTGTTTATTGATCCAGGTGCAACATGCAGATAAAGAAGAAAACGTTCTGTTCTCTAGTCCCTGATCTCACTAGCACTTGCTCTCTCCCTTCTGCTCTGGTCATGAGCAATTGGCCAGTCAGCTGTAGGCAGACCTTTCCTGGACATTGTAAAGTCAGCTGCTGAGATTTTCGCTGGGAAGGGACGCTCTACTAGAAGTCAGCCGAGGGTCTTCTGACTTCCCTCCTCTTGATTTCTGTAATTCTTTTAGTTGCAGAGTCTACTATTTTGGTGAAGACACAGCCTCTGTCAGCATGTAACTAGCCCCAGGAAAGGGTCCAACATTACAGCCTCAGGAACTCTCAGAGCCTAACAAGACTATCAGATTCTTGCAGGGAGCAGTCCTGCTAAAAGGTCTGTGTAGAAATGAAACTCTACCAATGTGAAACATGGCTAAAGCGAAGGCTCATACCACAGGACCAAGGCCAGTCTGGAGGTGGCCAGCAGAGGTGACTCCAGGCCTGGGCAGCAGAGTATGGGAAGGGGTGGACTCTGGGAGGAGCAAAGGGACACAGGACCTCGATTTCTCCACTTCAGTCTTATAGGAGGCTCCAGAAAGCTAAACAGCTTGGTCAGTGAGGGAACCCAGAGAGAGCTTGTTACTCCAGGGCTAGAATTTAGTTGTCCTGGTCTTTGGGTCCAAACTAGATTTCCAGACTAGACCTAGCACAACAATCGTCTTGTTTAATAAGCAGTTGCAGACATCAGAGAAGTCACATAGAAGAAATAGCTCTGGTTTATTAGGGCAGGAGGCACCGCAGAGATTCTCACGCCTGCCTCTGTCGGGAAGGGTGTGGCTCTGCACAGCCAGGGGCTTGGCTTACTGTTGTGTCTGCAAGTTCTGGCCAGAAAGCAAAGGCTTCTTCTATTCTGTGTGGATCTGCTCTAGGCAAGTTCTTTCCCATGGAATGGGATCTGAACCTTTGTCCCCTGCCCACCCCCCAAAGCGAAGCTGCTGAGACTGAGGACTGTCCAACAAAGTCTGCTCCTCTGCGCCTCTGGGAGATGTGGGAGACTGCGGATGACAGCATTTTGAGGCAGACATTCCAGGAGGGACCCCTGGTTGCTGAAATGGCAAGGCTCCTGGCAGAGGTGCTGGAAGGCAGCCAGTGGTTAATGAGGCAGATGTATGGACCCACATACCTTGGTCAGTCCAGGCTGCTATAACAAAATACCACTGACTAAGCAGCTTCAACAACATATCTCTGTCATTCACAGTGCTGGAGTCTGAAAGTCTGAGATCGGGGTGTTTGCTTGGTCAGATCCTGGAGAGGGCCCTTTATCCTTGCTGGCACACAGTTAGAGAGAGAAGTTCTGGTCCTGGTCTCCTAATAAGGGCATTGATCCCACCATCCCACTATGGGGGCCCTCACAACCTCATCCAATCTTGATTATCTCCTGAAGGGCCCATCCCCAAAGAGCATAACATTGGGGGTTCGGGCTTTAACATATGAATGGGGGTACATTCAGTACATAACAACATCCATCAGTAGCCCATGAGCACATGCCCCACTTCTCATCACCAAGATAAGTTGGGTAGGGAGGGGAAGGGGAACTGCTCTTCTCTCTCCCTGCCCAATTCCTTCAGAGTGGCCTTCGTCACCTTTTGTGCCTTTCCAAGTCTGTTGCCAATGTTCATTTTGCCATAAGTAGTAATGATGGCAAGAGCAGAGATGTTCACATGGTGAGTTTGTGTAGAGATCAACACATCCCCTCCCCAGGATGGCCCTGAGTCCCACCTTCTGAGAATTTACCTCAGCACACGCAGTCTTCCGGTGTTCCCACTTTTCTATCTTGGCTTTCAGTTGACTGTTTGCCAGCCTGTCTGTTAAGTACCAGATTTGACTTTTTAGTCAAGAGTATGAAAGCTTGCCCTGGGTTTACTATCTTATCATTTATCCAAAGCCAGAGTCAATCTCTCCTGACAATTTATACCACATGCTCCAAGGGAAGGGAAAATTAAGCAAATCACCTGTCTTAACAGATGTGGCCTTCACAAGGTCAGAAACTCCATTGTTTATCTGTGTGGAGAGAGAGGTCTTTGGAGAAGGACCCAGAAGTCTAGCTATGAAATGTCTCTCCAATGAGGCCTCTCAGTCCAAGGAAATACCCTGAAGGCTTATGATGCAGTTCCACCAGAAGGTCCATAAGGACCTTATAACTCAGCCAAGGGAGTGGCCCCTTCAAGAGCTAATAGCCTTGCTTAGTGTGGGAAAGAGAAGCAAAGACTAAGCTAAAGTAATTTCACATCTGCTGGTTCCTCCCAGCCTTGTGAGGATTTAACTCTATATAGAGAGTGTTTTAGCTGCCAGTTACAGGGCACCTACTCTGTGACAAGCCCTTGACTAACAATTTTTCTTCCAATTCTCACCACAACCTATAAGGAAGCCCCATTATTGACCCCATTTCATATATGAGAAAACTGAGGCTTAGGGGAGATGATAAAAAGCTTCCCCAATGTTACTCTGTAGCAATTGAAAATTGGATCAGTCTGACCCTAGGTCTGATTATATATGATCCTGTGCTGTCCTCTAGGACCTCAGGGGCACAAGCTGCCTCTTTCTATGCATTCTTCTTTGTTGGGTAAGCCTAGGGCCCGGCTATGTGGTCATGTCAAGGACCAGGGAAATTTTCATCAGCACACAGAGCTGCAAGGCTGATGTCTTGAACAACAAGGACAGAACATCAGTTGGTGGTATCCTATTATGGAAGTCCTCACTCAGAGTGGTGTACATGTATCAGTCACATTTAGCATATTTATTTGGCACAAAAGTTCATGTTGAATTCAAGAGGCCTCATCTCTGGATGTATGCAACAAAATTCAATTTCTACAAGCAGCCACCTGAAATGCCAGTGAGTAAAGGAATATTAAAGGAATATTAAAGGAAGCACAGAGAGGTGGAGAATATCCCAGATATGCATGTACCCACAAGTATACACACCCTCACTCTTCCTGTCACACATGGCACATAGCCAAGTGCTCACACATGGAACCCTGCAGGTGTCTGAAGATTTATGTTTATCTCCTATTTTCCATGATTTAACATGCATGTGCTCACAGGTGTGCATAAAATGTGTACACACATAAATTTTATAGGCATGCAAGCATGTATTGATTTTATGAACAAAATTTTATCCTTGTATTAATGTACATATGTATGTTGCACATATGTGCATACATTGCAGGTTCATATGTACCTAGCTGTGAGTTAGCATGTGTGAATAATAACCACACAAATGGCATAAGGGTGAACTTCTGGCCAGCAGGGCATGAGGACCCGTGTGTCTGGCCAAGATAACTGCTGGAAAGGGAGGAGATGGTCTGAGCATCGAGCCCTAAAAGAAAAGCCCCAAGGGTGCTGCAGGCAGAGGGGAGCTGACGTCAAGGCCAGGAGGGGCCATTGCCCTGGAGGGCTGGGGCAGCTGGACTGGGCCGTGGTAGCTTCCAGAGGAGCAGAATTAGGCACATGCTGAACTGGGGGCTGGGGCAGGAAAGAAAGTCGATGCACAAAGAGACTTGAGGGGTGAAGTCTCTGGAGGCCCTTTCCTCCTCAGTCTCCAGATTTAGCCCCTGGGAGCTTGAGAGCAACAAACACATGGATTTATGTCAGATCTGTCTATGAGGGAGGCCCTAGATGATGGTTTTAAAGCTAGCAAGGTAATAGTTCATCTTGGTCATGGGGACACTGAGGCCTCAGAAAGGTCTTTCTAGGTCACACTGGGAACTGGGTTAGCCTAGAACATAGTATTCAGTGAACGTGTATTGAATGAGTCAGTGAATGAACAGATGAATGAAAGAGAGGAAATAGGACTGATTAAATGAATAACAGGGACTATCCTTAATTTTAAATGTGTGCTCCTTTATTCCAAAAAGGAGAAAGTTAAGGGAAGGCTAATGAACTTAAAATCATTAAAAATGTGGAACCTGACTTTTATTTTCTGAGGATAGAAATGCAGTATTTATTTATTTACATTTCAATTTTTTTTCTTTAAAAGGAGTTGTGTACAAGGGGGTTAAATGGTTTATAGACAAGAAAAAAACTGTGCTAGAACCATCATCCTCTTCATCTTCTTCCTCTTCACCATCCTTTTCATCTTCCTCATCTTCCTTCTTTTTCTTGCTTTTTTCAGCCTTAACAACTCCTTTTTTGCTGCATCAGGTTTTCCTTTAGCTCGGTAGGCAGTGATGTCTTTTTCGTACTTTTCCTTCAGCCCAGCAGCCTTCTTCTTGTAAGGCTGCTTGTCATCTGCTGCAGTATTATCCCACATTTCTCCTGGTTTCTTTGCAGCATCACCGATAGAGAAGCCAGGATGTTCTCCTTTGATTTTGGGCTGATACTCGGAACAGAACAAGAAGAAGGCCAAAGGGGGCCTCTTGGGCGCATTGGGACCCTTGAACTTCTTTTTTGTTGTGCTTCTTCTTGTGCTCCTCTCGGCAAGTTTGCACAAATAATGCATATGATGACATTTTGTCTCTCTCTTCTTAGGATCTCCTTTGTCCATGTTTACTTGTTTGGCTTAGTGAAGCACAGAGTCACTCAATGCCTGTTCAGCTCTCACTTGCCTAGCCACTGTCTCTATGGAGCTCAATGTACTGCAAGGAATGCCAGAAATGCAGTATTTAAAAAGAGTGCTGTGAAGTTCATATAAGATTCTATTTTGGATGTATGTGTGTGTGTAAAAGGAAGTTTTATGTGAATGTGTATTGGGTATATGAATGATACCCTAGGTAACCATAGATAAAAAAATTTTGCTGCAATCAAAGACCTTCGGTAAGAGAAATTTAACAAAATCACAAATAACTACAACTGATCCATTCATTATATGAATGTGGTCAACACTGAGGTGGGAACTATGCATAGCCAGAGCCTCAGCGGTGAGACCCAGCTTGAGCTCTGAAAAAGCCATGGTGATTGGCACATTTTCTGAGGTTAGAATCCAGGCTGAGATGCAGGTTAGGTACAAGGGGAGTTCAGAGAAGCCAAGACAACAGGTGCTATAGTTTGGATCTTAAGTGTTCCCCAAAGGTCCCTGCAGTGCAGATTTAATGCCTAGCCTAGCGCTATTGAGATGCAAAGGAGCCTTTGGGAGCTCTTAGGTCATGGGGGAGAGGGGGATCCCATCCCTTTTTCTTTCCTCTTTTTTCATTTCCCAGCCATGAGGTGAATAGTTTTGCTATGCCAATGCTCCCACTATGATGTGTTGCCACAGGCCCAAAAGTAATGGGGGAACTAGTCATAGATGGAAGGCTCTAAAACTATGAGCAAAAATTAAACTTTTCTCTTTAAAAGTTCGTTATCTCAGGTATTTTTTTACAGTGACAGGAAACCTGACCCACAGTGTTATTTGTGTGTATACATGTGATTGTTTGGATGAAAGACTTTTGTAGGATTTATTCATGGCTGCATTTGGTGTGTATTATATGAGAGTTGCTGCTATAATTTCTTGTCTTCTGCTATCTCTCTATCATTTTGAAGCGCGTTATTAGAAAGTCATGGGTAGGTTGATCATATCACTTGTGGTCCAAAGAGGGATACTTGAAAGTGACAGAGGACGTTATTAATCATTATGCTGGAGAACCTGAGACTTCACTGTACATACTGGGGCTTGTGGTTGCTCTGGCCATAGAGGTTAGCAGTGGGCTGTCCTTGAGGCCTTGGGCAGCAGCAGAGTAGCCATGCCAAGTCACCTCACTGAGGGAGCTTCACTCTATGCCAAGCTCTATCCCAGGATATTGGCTGGTCTCACTGCACTCTCTGCAGGGAGATTGACCTGGTGGCCAGGGCAAGAACTCAGGGAGTTGCCAGCAGGAATAAGGGCTCCCTGGGCCTCAATTGTCTCCTCCCTGCAGTAGGGCTCATGGCCTTCTGCAGTCAGCGATCCTGCTGCTGGGCCTGGATTTTAGCACTTACTCCATCCACTTTAGCACCACCATTTTCCCTGGTGCAGGCCCAGGCAGGCGGCTCTAATGGATTACTTGCATTATCTCCCTCATCACTGTTTAAATATTTATCAGACCATTATGTATTTAGTGGCCAGAAGCAGGGAAGAGAAGGGGCAGAAGGTAGCACTGCTCTGGTCAGATCCAAGGGTTAATTACAGATTGGATAAATCCCCCTGATTTAAAAATTAAATAAATAACCAGGGTTGGGAGATTAAAGGAAACTGTTACTTACATGTAAGAAGTGCAGAGCAGCCTCACCCAGGTTTTAGTGTCTTCTAGTGCCTGGTTTTATGATCTTTTGGTTTCCTTCCCCTACCTGCAAACCAGTGGGCTGCCTAAGCCTTAAACCAGCTTCTAATTAAAAACCATAGTTGGATTTTTGCTCCTCAAGCAACCAGGGTGTGGGAAAACTCATGCTCTCCTAAAACTGGAGTCAACATCCGCCTCATGAAAGAAGTTCCGAAGGTAACTCTGGGGCTGGCACTGTGAAATATTGTTCATTATAACGAAGCAGCTGAGATAATGCTGTTTTCTAATTTCCCTTTCTCAGTCAGAAATTAAATAAAAAGTCATGTCTAAATTACAATACTGGATTGAGATCAGACGAGGGCCCCATGCAGAGAGCTCATGATCTATCCTTTCCACATTTTACAGCCATTAAAAAAGATTATCGTCGTTTTTCCCCCTCCCTTTTCTTGGAGGCCATTTACAATTGTTCTGAACTCTCACTGCTTTATTCGAATGTCTTAAAAGTGGCAGTGCACATCATAAGTCAATCACAAACTTAAATTAAGAAAAAACAAAACAGGCACCCAAGAAAACTAGGTCTCTGAACTCTACATTTAGGTATCTAGAGAGTCATAACTTGACTGCTCACCAGCTCCTTTCTGGATCTGCACTGTCAAGGTCTTCTCTAAGGGGAGTGAGGGTGGAAGGGCTCCATGCGAAAATAGCCAGAGTTTCAACAGCCCTCCCTTTGATCAGAAATGTACCTTGGACAAAATGAGTGTGATAGGCTGGCTGATAAAGGGATTTTTTTAAATGTTGATGAGCCTAGAATACTGTTTATAATTGAGCATTTATTTGACTACTCAACAAAAGAGTGGAAATTAGGAACATGCATGCATTTGTCATAAGTCAAGTGTTCCTGTTATCGGTGATAGTTATTGGTATTCTCAGAAGGTTGCATGGAAAGTTGACACAATATCATTATTTTTGGTGGAATGTGTCAGTGTCATTATGAATCATGTTTACTGGGTGACCCTATTGGTCATTTACATAATATGATTTGAGCACCTACTATGTACATGGTACTGTGCAGGAACAAATAGCAGGTGGTGTCTGGACTTGGGTGCTCATTCCCCAGCCAGGACAAAAACACACTTAGGTTTTAATATGCTACACATATAACTATGAATTCAAGGCAGGTAGATCTCTGTGGGCCATGTTAGTCAGCTAGGACTAGGCAGAAAACGGCTTGGGCTGGATTTTGCAATCAGCTGAACCTTAATGATGAGGACAGATGATGGAAAACCACTCTAAGAAGGGTGCAGTGTTAGCAAATGCCTGGGGATGGGATGCTCATGGTGCTTAAGGGTTGTTGTTGAGAGCACAGTACTGTGCAGAGGAGTGAAGGAAGAAAGTGACAGAGGCCTCATCCATCCATCTATAAATCCATCCACTGAACAAATATCAGCTAAGCACCCACTAGATGCCGAGTACTCTTCTAGGCTTCAGTCTGGAGTTAGTTTACAATGACTTTGAATGTTCAGTTAAGTTTCAGCTTTGTCAACAATATGGTGGTGATAGAGGGACTAGAAAATAAGAGCCAGAGAAAGGCCTTATAAGGGAGGAATTAGCAGGTCCTGGTCACTGTGACTCCTTCGCAGGGTCTCTTTAGATCGAATGTCTTTAAATAGCTTTAAAATGCTAAAGGTCAAGTACATCTCCTCCTTTTAAATACTCTTGAAGAATACGCCACCTAGAGTGAAGTAAGGCCTCCATAGAACAAATGTGTGTGAGACTCCAAGAGCTGCTTCACCTTCTCCGTAAGGGTCTTTACCCATAGTCTGGAGTCAAGAATTTGCCACCTAATATCCCTGTGGCCTTGGGCAGTTTAAATTACACCTCTAATCCTCATTATTCACATCTATCTAGTGGGACTATAACACTCCATTTGTTGGGAGTTGTGAGGATTGCATTAGTAAACACATTATCACACTACCTGGAACCTGGTGTCAACAAACTTTAGCTCTGATGATGGGCAGCTCTCTTCCAACTTCATCTTTCACTATGATTTCTTGCTATTCTGAAACCACCTGCTTTCCACTAGCTCTGGGCACCATCCTCTGCTTGCTCTTGCTCCTGGAAAAGGGTCTTAGAAAACTTTCCCTCCTTTAACACAACTCAACACAGACTTATTTCCTGCTTAGCATCTGCCAGACAAGGGCCTAGAGCACTTACCATCTAAATTACTTGTTTGTTTGCCTCATTATATTCAACTATGTCTGATTTTGTTTCATGAATATATTTCTCATGTGGAAGCAACCAGTGAAATGGTTGATGGGGAAATGAAGTGCAGAGAGGAAGAAGAATGTGTCTATCTTTTGCTTCCCAACCAGGGTGCCATGAATAAATTACAGGTATATGGGATCTGACCCTCTCAGCTTTAAGATTCTGGGGCAGAGCCTGGAGCAGACAGAGCACCTAGAGACAGTCTCCTGTGGCCACAAGTAACATCTGTAGCTTCTCAAAGCCCACCCAGTGTGGGTGGGGCCTGATGGCATTTGCTATCATCCCTACAACAGTGGGCATGGTGAGGGGTACCTGACCCAGGCTGCTCTGACCCAGGGAGCTACAGTGAGACTGAACAAGGAGCTGTTCACCATCACCATCATAGAGACAGGAAGGCTGAAGAAGCTCATGTGGCAAGGGCACCACATACAGCCCAGGTACAGCAATCACAGGAGAAAAGTCCAGAGAGCCCCAGTGAAGCTTGATGGTGGCACAAGGCCAATGTCCTTGGATGGGCTTCTTATGTCATATGCTTTCATCTATTTGCAATCATTGTACCCTCAAAGTGTTATTCAAGCCAGCTGCAGAGCAAATGTTCCAAGAGCACACACACCACATCCCACAAATTAAAATATCATCATCTTTGGAGTCCTTGATGTAAGTTCAATAGGTCTTGAGATCCATGTACATTGTCACAAAAGCTCTCAACACTACACTTATCAGCGAAAGAAAAGGAAGAGCTGTTAAGTTCTTTAGATATAATTTCAACAGTTATTAATCTTTAATGGTTATAAAAAAGGCTTTAAATTTTTTATTGCTCACTTTTGCAAAGTTTTTTTTATCAAGGGTGACTACCAAGAATTTGTAGACAACATCATTTTAAAAGTTTTGATCAGGTACTGTGTGAACAGACCTTGATTTGAAACAATTATATTCATGGAAGGAAGCAAGCTCAAATTTCTCAGTAAAACTAGGGAAGAGATGTTTCTCCTAATAAGCAGCATTTGAGTTTTCATTTTGTATTCTATATAAAGAAAATGGAATGGCTTTTTCCCCAACCTCCTATAGGTAGCCCAAGTCCTCTGTGCTCCACTGCAGTGCACAGTACAAATATTCTTGTTTTCATGCATGCCCTAACTTTGAAAGACTGGCAAGTCTTTCTCTAAAATATCATGCTTGGTCTTCTTGGATCTGGAGTAGTATTTAAGTCTTGCTGGTACCTAGCTCTCCCTTTGTTTTGTGCAGATCATCATGGCCATAAACATTCCAAGACCCAATAGAAGGGTCTGCAGAGGCTAAACAAGGTGCCTTATGACCCTGAAGAGGTCCCCTTTTGAGCTGTACTTTGGTAACCTCTTCCTGTGGGTGCTTCCCAGGACTGAATTCCCACTAGTAAAAAGATCTATAGAGCAGAGGGGAAAACTGTGCATGGGTGGGAGAGAAGGCGCAGTTCTCAGATAGCAAAGCTTTACACACTAGCTTTCCCAATGCAACCCTTCCTCTTTAGTTCTTCTAGGAGGCTCCCTGCTCCACCCCTTGATTTTAAATAACTTCCTGAACTATAAATGCAAAGAGTTCCAAATGAAAACTGATTGATAGCCTCGTATAATTATATAATAAAAACACACTGATATGCATATACATTATGTGTGGGCTCGGATGTCTATATGCATCTGTATCTATTCCAGAGGGAGGAATATGCAATAACATCTACTGAAACAAATTGTCAAGGTGTCAATAAGGAATCTCATAATGAATGTGTGGGTGTGATATGGGGTAATTTCAATGCAATTATGTTGCTCAGGCTGATTTCCCAAGACAGGTCTTAAAGGCACAAGTCTCATTCCCAAGCGGAAAGCAGGAGGTTTTGCTTCTTATGTAGTCTTCAAAACATCACATTTCCAGACCAAAATGCCTTCCCTGGGGCAGTTAGACCCATCTGATCAAATCGGGAGAGCTTTAAGAGTTTCAGGCCAGAGTACAAGCTTTTAAAAACCTGGGGGATGTTTCTGTGTCTGATACCCAACAATCATAGTGTCCATTTGTGTTTAAGAAATAAACAACAGGCCAGACTTGGTGGTGCATGCCTGTAATCCTAGCACCCCGGAGGCTGAGGCAGGAGGATTGCCATGAGTTCAAGGCCAGCCTGAGCTCCATAGTGAGTTTAGGGCCAGCCTGAACTACAAAAGGAGACCCTGCCTCAAAAAACAAAAAAGAAAAGAGATAAACAGGGTATTACTCCACCAAATGAGTTAGAAATGAACAAGAGCAAATATGGAAATTGGGTGGGCATATGCTACAGAGGAAAAGGGAACATATGAGGCTCTTGCTCCTCAACAAGCTCCAGATTTACCCAAAGGGATAGATACACTAACAAATATTGATAATTTGGTGTGAAATGAAATGTAATAGAGCCTGGGGCGGGGGTAGAGACTTAAGTAGGCCTATATATAACAGATATCACTTCAACTGGGCCTACAAAGTAGGATAAACAGTGTAATCAGTACTTGAGATTGTTTTCTGCATAGTAAAACTCAAAACAGGCTATCCCTTAACAAAATTTTGTGGTATAAAGTATAAATACCATTCAGGAACCTTATGATCAGGGGGAAATGTCTCCAGCTACTCATCCCTGAGTGCAAGCTGAAGAACTTGCTCTCAGGAAAGCCATTTGTGGTCCAGGAAATTGTGCCAAGACCGGGCTCCAGCCACAGGGCTACATCTGGGCCATCCACAGCAGCCACTTCCGAAGAGCTCCAGGAGATAGGCTGGAAGAGAAAAGAAAAGGGAAGGCTGAATGCTGAATGCTGAGTGGGTTTCCTAGGAAGTGTGGCATGGGCAGAAATCAGTTTCACTGCCTTCTTGTGACATCTAAATCTACACCAGCCAACTCATGCCAACAACCTGGGAGTTTTTGATAATGCCTCCTTGCCCCTCGTCCCTGCTACCTCCATTACCCAGGCACAGGGTCTTGTCAACGTGGTCTTGGTAACACCTCCTAACTCTATTTCCTTTCCTCTTCTCCCATTTCTTAGTTCAGTTATCCCTCTGGATAATTATAATTCCTCATCTGGATCACAATAGCCATGTCCTGACTGGCCTCAAGCTTCCATTTATCCACCTCCCTGGTACTAGCTTGATTTTTCAAAAGTGCTTAAAATTCCTCTCCCTTGAATCTTTCAGTGTCTTCCTTTGCCTCTCAAATGAAGCTCAGACACCTAGGCATGAACAAGATCTTCATGCTCTGTTCCTCCTTCCCCTTCCACGCTCTTATGCTCTCCTTGAAAGCCAAATTCTCTCCCCCCGCCAATTATTACTAGATTAACTTGTAGGCACTGTAATTTTTTTTTTTTTTTTTTGGTACCAGGGATCTAACTCGGATCCTTGTGCTTGTGAGGCAAGTGCCGGAACCACTGAGCTAAATCCCTGGCCCAGTACCGTCATTTTGGACACCCCACTCAGGGTCTCCCACTGGGATCCATTATCTGGGGGAGCTACACACTCTGACCCCACTCAATGCTTCAGAGCTCTTTGTGTATCTTGACCTCTGGAAGAAAGAGTCGACCAACTCTTTATTAGTCCACCGTGAACCTTAACTGTGAATAACTTGATAGCAGGGACCATGATTATTACCTGTGTAAACCTAGCACCCAACACCGAATAGAGCTTCTAGCACATAGCATATGTTCAAGCAATATTTGGAAGAAAGATGGAAGAATGTTTGTATGGATGTATGGATAAATGAATGATAGATGGATAGATGGATGGATAAAAGAATGGATGGACAAATGGGTGGTTAGTTGGATTGATAAGTAGATAGGTGGATGGATGATTGGATTGACAGTACTTAAGTAACTTGAGGAGCAATAAAATGAGATTCCTTCTTGTCTGTAACCTACCGGCTTAGTTCAGCCTCTAGTACAGTATATCAGATCCCTCAGAAGACTCTCAGGTTCCTGAAAGGTGAGCAGAAAAATAATAGGAGCTGCTGTATTGCTTGGGAACCAGGGGTGTTCATAGAAGGAGCTTAGATTAATATGAAAGATCCTGAGTGAAAGTCTACCAGGAAGAGTAGGGAATCCTGTACCAATGAAAAAATAGCTTAACATATTGCAGCAGGTATCAAACAAACTGTCAATGGTTTTCTCACTTAAGTCAGACAAATAGGAAGGAAATGTAAAAATCCTATTTCTCTTTCTGGGGCTTCCTTCTGGACACTGAATAAGTGAGAATCAGCAAGGCCATTCACCATCATACTAAGATGTGTGTCCTTATATGTAATCTATGTGTTCAGCTCTAAGTACATTCTTATGATAAAAGCCTAGAAACAGAATTAAGATTTTTAAAGTATAGACATTTTAAAAATTTAATAAAAATTTATTAAGTTTATTGGTACATTTTAGATCTACATAATGATCACATTCAGCATAGGGAATTTGTACCTGTACATGTTATATCTTGATTCTTTTTTCCCCATTCTCCTTCCCTCTTTCAACCACTCTTCACCTCCTTATTTACAAAAGATTTGTTTCCATTTTTTCCTTCTTTTCTCATTTTTTTCCTTTTCCTTCCTTCCTTTCCCCTCCCCCTCCCTATTTGGACATTATCTTTCTATTTCACAATATCTATTATACATTTCAGTCCTTATTTACACTTTCAGTTTCTCACACCAGAGAAACAATGCAATATTTACATCTGCGTCCGATTTATTTCACTTAAGAGTATGGTGTCTAGGTGCATCCATCTACCTAGACTGTCTCAAGTTGATCCTTCTTTGTGACTGAGTAGTACTCCATTGTATCAAAAACACCACATTTTCTTTATCCACTCATTGATTGATGGGTATTTGGACTGTTTCTAAGATTTAGCTGTTATAAATTGTGTTGCTATAAGCATGAATGTGCATATTTCACAGCGGTATTAATTCTTTCAGGAAGATACCAAGAAGAGGAATAGCTGGATCAAATGGAACCTCTAGTTTTAGTTTTTTGAGGAACTGCTACACTGATTTCACAGTGGTTGCTCCAGTCTACACTCCCATCAACAGTGGAGAAGGGTTCCTTTTTCCCCACAACCCCTCCAGCATTTGTTATTGGTTGATTTCTTGATAGTACCCATTCTTTCTGGAGTGAGATTAAATCTCAGTATTGTTTTAATTTGCATCTCTTGAATGACCATTGATGTTGAACATTTTTTCATATATTTATTTGCCATTTGTACTTCTTCATTTGAGAAGTATGTATTCATTTCACATGCTCATTTGGGGATTGGGTCTTTAAATTTGGAGGATCTGATATTTTTTAGTTCTTTATATATTATAGATATATGTTTGCAAATACTTTTTCTATCTCTTAAGAAGTGTCATTCCTCCCACTCCAATATTAGAAGTGGATTAATAAAACTTCATGAGGAACTTAGTTCAAAGGCTTGTGCCAAGTGCTGCTGGGTCTGACAGGATGAATGAGGCATGCTACCTGTGTTTTAGATGCCTGAAATCTGCTTAATCTAGTTTGGAACATTAACAATGCAGGTCTTTATGAAGATGGGGGACTTTTCTGGACCTTGAGGATGGGAGCAATTTTCAGTGGACAAAAAGAGGAGCATAGAAAGGTATCCCCAGCAGGGGAAAGGAAGAAAGGAGGGAGGGAGGGAGGGAGGGAGGGAGGGGGGAGGGAGAAAGGAAGGAAGGAAGGGAAAAAGAAATGGAGGAGGACAAAGGTCCTGAGGTAGAAAAGCCCAAGGGATTCTGGAGAAGCCTGGTGAGTTTGGTACAAGAGGTATAGAGGTTTGCCAAGGTGAACCATGGAGGTAAGTCACCTGGGGAGAGTCTGAATCCCCAGGCTTTCTAACAATGCTGTTGCATAGGTGTATGGATGTTTCTCCTTCATAGCTAGGGCTGAAACCTTTTGTTTCTGAATTGTTCTGATGTGTGTGCATACTGTGTATGTTCAACTCTTTTATGATGGCTGTTGTTTGTCTGAATTGATTAGCCTTTCTGTGTGAAAGCCATCTGCTGTCTGTCAGATGCCTTGTCTCACCAGCATGTTGATTTCAATAAAATATTACAGTGGTTGGAGTCTGCTGGGGAGTTTGATGTTGTGAAACATCCCACATATCTAAATCAGTTCTGGATTTAAACCCATTTTGTACTGTTCCCCAGCTGCCTTGGTCAACAGCATCTACTGTGAACCATAATAGGTATTATCTTGGGCTGCCCAGTACCTTCTCACCATCTCCTTTCTTCTGGCCACAGGTCAGAACATTTGATCCTGTCATGGCCACCATAATACTCCCTTTCTCTAGATACAGAATTGGTCCAGGAAAAGCCTATGGCTCATGCAGGCCCAAGAGTGAGAGAAACTATTTCCACTGCAGAGACTGAGGATGCACATTTGGAGCTGTGGGTGGTCATCTTTTCTGGCACATAAGGAGAAGCCAAGAGACAGGCAGAGAGAGACAATACCCTAATGGTACTGAGCCTCTCTTACATTTCTTCTTTCAGCTCTAAAAGCTGCTTAATTTCTTCCCATCTACAGGTCTCTTTACGATTCATTTTGCTTAAGCTAATTTGAGTTGAGTTTCTGGCACCTACTATAAAGGATCTCAAAATATATGGCATCATAGCCATTGTAATTGCCCAAAACAAATATGTGGAAAAGATCTTCAAATTTTTTTAATTCACAAATCTAATCAATTACCAAATCCTATTGATTCTAGCTCTAAAATGTTTCTTCATTTACTCCACTTCTTCCCTCTAACTAGCTCTCATCTGGATCACACAACAGCTTTCTAACTGGTCTAAGATCTTAACTCTTCCAAGTCAGCTTTCCAAAATGCTGCCATGTTGGTCTTTCTAAAACCCAATTTTGATTCAAGAACTTCAAAGGATGTCCATTGTTAATGAGACAAATCCAAACTTTCTAAGCACAAGATACAAGCCTATCTCCATCTGGCTCACATTACCTCTTGAATCTGAACTCCCAATGTACCTCATCTTCCAGATCTTCCACGCCTGGGAGCTTTTGCACATATTCTTACCCTTGGCTGAAAGGCCTTCCCCACCCATTTGCCTGGTTACTCCTTTTGATCTCCAAGATGGAGCTTACATTCCACTTCCTTTGCAGAATGTCCACAGCCCTACACCTGTCACCATGAACATGAGCTTCCTCTGGGAATTCACGGCACCTTTGTTTTTGAGTGAATGACAGGGACACTATATAGCAGAGGAGTTAGGAAGATGCCTTCTAGTCCACAGAACTCAGTCTGCATCCTTGCTCTCACCTTTACTAGCCATGAGGCCTGAAGCAATATATCTTATCCTTCTGACAGTTACTTTTCTCAATGCCAAATGCAAATAACTATCTAAAACAAAGGCAAAAGTAAGTAAAATTCTTAAGGAGATCATAGCATATACTCAATCAATGACAGCACTAATTGTTCTATTTATAATTTTATATTATGTAGATGAATTTGCTTACCCCATTCACCTATCTTCTCACTCCAACTCTCACTATAAACGCCTTGAGAGCATGACTGAGTGCCACAACTGATCCTGCTCTGCGTCCATGGAGCCCATGGCAATAGTAGCCATGTAGTGAATATTATCTATTGGCTGGATTCATCTCTCTTTACCCACTGTTTTACTGGGAAAGGATGAAGAGGGCACTGCCATGACTCTTCTATTACTTCTGGAACTCTATATGTCTGGAACTGATTAATGATGGAGTCTCTAATGTAAATAACTCGGAAGCGACATCCATGAGTCAACCAGCCTCATAGAGGACACAAATATCACTTCCTTGATATAGCAAAAGCAATTAGTTGTTTATCCAAAATCCCTTTCTTTACTCTTCTTTGATAATTACACTATGATTTTAGTCTGTTCCAATAGCCAGGGAAAGTAACTCTATTTTAAATCTATAAATAAATATGAAAACATTTCCAGTCTTGGAAATGCCATTTCCCTTGACAAAGCTTGGTTTGGGAATGAGTATATAATTCATCAGTGCCAAGTAGTGGGAAGCCCTCTGTGAAGGTTTTATCTATTCAAGCCAGCTATTACCCTTCCAGGTATCTTCCCAGAAGAGTTAAAGGCATTATATTGTGATAAATTCATTTCCATGCTTATAGCACCACAATTCATAATAGCTAAATCTTGGAATCACCCTATATGTCCATCACCAGATGAATGGATAAACAAATGTGATATTTATACACAGTGGAGTACTACTCTGCCATAAAGAAGGGTAAACTTGAGTCATTTGTAGGAACATGGATACACCTTGAGACCATAATGTTAAGTGAAATAAATCAGACCCACAAACTTAAATATCGCATGGTTTCTTTTATATGAGAAATCCAAAATATAAATAAAGAGTAAGAGAAAAGAAAGACAATAGAAAAAGGGGGGATAAATCTTTTGCAAAAGGGAAGAGAATCAACATATGGAGGAAAGGGGAAAAGAGAGAGGGAAGGCAATTAAAAAGAATTAAGATGTGTTGTGTTCATGTACCAACTCCCCATAATGAATGTCAACATTATATGTAGCAAACATGTGCTAATAAAAAAACTAAAAACTGGGGGAAAAGGAGAAAAAGTAGGAAAGAGATGGTCTCTTTTTTTTTACCTTCACATTGTTCTGTCTACAAAAGACAGCTTGGTCAGTGGCTCTGTCCAGTGGTGACCATGAGGGAAGCTCCCTTTGATGACGGGCAGAAATCTGGAAAGAAGTGGGTCCTTAATGGTATTGCCAAGCCATAAGTTAGCTGACCTAGGAGCAGCCTTACCTCTGAGCTTCTTGCTTAATGAGATAATAAATTTATTTTGACTGTCTAAATCAGTTAAGATAGAGTTTTTATTTTCTATTATTTTTGTTTTGTATTTTGAGACGTGGACTTGCTATGTAGTTCAGGCTGGCCTCAAACTCACTATATAGCCCAGGCTAGCCTCAAACTCACAGTGATCCTCCTGCCTCGGTCTCCCAAGTGCTGAGATTACAGGCATGCACCACCATGCCCTGACTACTTTCTATTATTTAGAAACCAAAATATAATAACAGACTCACCTAACTTTAGAGCTTTTCTCTCAACAAGTCCCTGCTCATCCCCTTCTTGAGGTCACATAAAGATCTCACTTCAAACCTTCTTACACACACTTTCTCTTTTCTCAAAGTGCACAATTAGCTTTCCTTATTCTGCTCAATAACTTCCAGTTACATTCTGAAACTTGATTCACCTTCCCTGGGTGTTGGATCTGAACACATGAATCTTTTAGAATTATTTCCTGAGTCTTCAAGGAACAACTTGGATAAAAGTTCCTGATGCTCCTCTTCTGACTGACCCTCATTACCACTTTGTACATATGTTAAGTCACAATTATAATGGCTGATCTTCTTGCTCTCACCAAATGCAATGAAAGCCCCTTGGGGTAAGCATTATGTCTTTTTTTTTTTTTTGGTACTGGGGATGGAACTCGGGACCTTGCGCTTGCAAGGCAGGCGCTGGAACCACTGAGCTAAATCCCTGGCCCATGAGCATTATATCTTATTCTCTGGTATTTCTCTATCTTAGCACAAAGCCTAGACTGGAACATAATAAATGCTCAATAAATAAAGCATAGATGGGGGGTTGACACATGGATGATGGATATATAGCCTCTACTACTGATAGGGTTACAAAATCATTAGGAAAACAAGACTGTAAACAAACTATAAAATGAAAAAGAATGACATCACATTATGTGATGCACAGACTTCTGAACAATGAAAGAAATGCATATGAACACAACTTTAAGATATCATTTCACCTCCTGCCTCACAAGCAGAAGGACCCGAGTTCGATCCCCGGTACCAAAAAAAAGGATATCATTTCATATTAAAATAACCAAAATAAATAAAATGTGGAAATCCAAATAGGTGGATTGTAGGGAAATAGCATGCCTATGTACTGTTAGTAATGTAGGATTTGTCCAATCCTCTTGTCCAATTTGGATCAATAAGCAATATGTTATAAAAGCTAAACTCTTCCTATCTTTTGATATAGAAATTCCACTTTAAGGAATACATCCTAAGGAAATACCCTAAACCTCTTCCCCCTCACTCAAAACCAATTTATATGAAGATATTTATAGCAACAGTGCTTAGAACAACAATCTAAGCTCTAACGGGACAGCAAAGCGAAGCTGATTATGACATTTTAAAGAGGATTGAAAATTCACACATAAAGGCATATATAAAATTATGATAAGGAAAAAAATAATGTAGTAACATCAGACTGATTTAAAATATAAAATTTTATTTAGGAATCTATGCCTATGTACAGTATTGCTATAGATATATTGCTATAGAAGTAAGAATTTATTTAATTATTAAAGGGCCATATTTTCATGGAATTCAACCCCCAGCCTTGCCTTCATGTGTTACCCAGGTGTCTATAATACATACATATTCTGCTCTTCAAGTCCTATCAGCATGCTGTTGTCAATATGCAGAATCAGCCTGATTTTCAGTGGGATGATATGCTCAAATTATGTGGACTAAATTATGACATAGAGATGGAAAACTGGAGCAACAAAGTACACTACAATCCTTACCAGGTAAATGCAAATTATGTCCTCTTATGGAATTGAGGTTTTTTGTTTTTTTTTTAAATAAGAGCTGTTATTTGCTCCAGTAAGGTGGCCATATCTGGAATAGTTGTAATTGAAGGCCACTTCATCACATTGTAATATTCTATTGTCATTCTTTAGGGTGTCTCTACTTTCTGCAGTGGACAAATAAGTGGTTTAAATAATGTGATCAAAACCATCACAATGTGATTATCAATCCTTCAATGGCTTTAATGATTTCCTCCAGCCGTGGGATATTCCTTTGGGTTTACTACTTTAAATCTTCCAATTGGCATTTTCTAACAAAGAAACCTTTCAGAAAATCGATGCAATATTTCTTTGTACTGAACATATCTATTATAACTCTGTAGCCAGGAATTGAGAAAAACAATATGAAATGCAGTTGGTGGTCTGTTATGTAATTCTGATGTCCAAATCAGAATCACCTCACCCCTATAAGATTCCCTGACCAGTGGACCATAATTGGATACTAGATTCCTAAGTATTAGCTCAGAATCAATGAAAAAGTTTAAAAGGTATAGATATCCACACACTCCTCGCTGCCCCCACAGTGATCTTTACCTTGGAAAAGAATCAGATCTCTTTGCAGACAGGAGTAGGGCTTGAAATAAATACATGTTATATAATTTTAGAGGCATTCCTTAAGGTGTTCATCCTCTCCTTCTTTCAGTGGACTCTGGATTTATGGCTCAAATTTAGGAATTGGGTGAAGAGTGATGTTTCTCTATATTTGGAAAGTCAAACAATTCAGTTTTCTAGGCGTATTGTTTGGTAATTGTTTTGATTATATGAACCAAGAAGATTCTTAGAAAGTCATCTATTTATTTCAGTGAAGAAGACCTTATAAAGATTTAGCTATTCCTAACATCCCTGTGGGTCCAGACCATTCTAATTAGAATTGTAGCCTGCTGCCCATTATGGGACCATGCAGGATTAGACACTAGTAGCTGTTTACCAATAGCCATTCTCCACTTTCTTCTTTTTTTTTTTTTTTAACTGTATATCCTTTTATTGTTATTTGGGATGTTTCCAAGTTTTAGTGATTACAAACTGTGCTGCTATGATCATGAGTGCACATATATCACTGTGCTATGATTCTTTTAATTTTTTGGGAAAGATACCCATCAGGGGAATAGCAGGGTCAAATAGGACTTCCAGTCCTAGTTCTTTGAGGTATCTCCATACTGATTTCCACAGTGGTTGCACCAGTCTACACTTCCACCAGCAGTGGA
>NW_004624778.1:10930904-10973857 GCF_000247695.1 Heterocephalus glaber | reverse complement strand
TATACAGTTTAGTACTTATTTACACTTTCATTTTTTCACACTAGAGAAACTATTTGGTATTTACACATGTGTGTCCTATTTATTTCACTTAAGTGTATGGCCTCATATGCATCCATTTAGCTATAAATGTCTCTGGTTTCTCATTCTTTTTTTTTTTTGCTCAAATTCTTTTATTGGTACATTTTAGGTACTCTTCTTTGTCTCTAGACCTGGTTTTCCATAAGGGAAATGAGGTTCAGAAAGGATAAATAAGTTGCACAAGGTCCCACAGCTAGTAAACAAACAGCTAAGACCAGAACCCATGTTGGCTGACTAAGTGTTCTTAGGACTTGACTCATTTAGATTTAACAAAGCTATAATTATAAATAGCTCATAGATTCTTGGGTTCTTGGGTGGTTAAGTCTGGCTAGAAGTGTCTGTGAGGACTGGTAGTAGATAGCAGAGAGAGAAAGACAGACAGAGACAGAAAGAATGAATTAGTGACAAGAGCCTGACTTCTCTGAGTTCTACTTGCCAACTAGAGAGAACAAAGAGCCTACTTCTCTGAGTGGTTATATGGTTTCTCTATAATTGTACTTGTCATTATCAAAATTTGAAAAATAGAGATCAAGGAATTCCTCTATTGTGAGCTTCTGAGAAGTGCATACACTGATGAGTCATAGTTCATGTGTGTTGTTGGTACCATCTGGGAGTGAAGTGAGGAAACCTGTCCAGACTGCATGGATGACCTAAAAGCTCAGAACATTCTGTGGCCAGGCTACCTTGCTCTGAATGGGTACAGGCCATCATCTGTCTATCTCCCCCTTATACTGTGCTCACTCCCTACATCTGGGGCCCCAAACCCTAGGAGGGGTAGGATCGCCTTCTCCTGCCTCCCCTGCATTTCCATGCAATGGAGGAGAGTCTTGGGTATCCTCCAGTCCCTTGCTGTAGGCAATGACCAGCAGTTCTCATCCGCTGGACCAGCAGCAGGCTGTTGTGGAAGCTACAGGACTTGATACCCTCAGGGTTACCCTGATCCCCTCAGGATTATTCTGATCCTACAAGGAGGCAGCCAGGAGTCTGAAAGAGGTAGAGTGGGGGTCACTGGGAAAGGATAAGATCATTTCTTTCTGGCAGAATGAAGTCAGATAGAAAGCTCTGAGGGGGTAAAGCAGAACCATTAGCAAATATAAGTAAACCAGACAAATACTGACATTGTATATTCTGTAGTTCTGTTCTTCCCAAGTGGGCTCATGCCTATATCCATTCAGAGCCAGACTGACCAAGAGTATTAATTCCATTTGACAGACAGAGGAATTCAGGCAGAAAGTGAGACCTTGGGCCGAGCTAAGCCAGAACCCACAGCTTCTCACCCAGCACTCCTGTCCTGTGCCCTGGACTCTCTTTCCAGCCACCTCACAGGAGCCCACACTGCATCCCCAACCAAAGGGCCCACTATGGAACTTGGGTTCTGGGTGTGACATGTCTTGCAGCAGAGCTGTCCTTTCCTTTCCTTTATCCAGGGGACTTCATTCACTCCTGATAAAAACATGCAGTTAATTGTCCCCTGTGAGGAATCAGCTTAAACAGACCACAAATGCAGCTCTGAGAAATCATTGCCTGGCAAGCCAAGAGGTCCCACGACTCCTGTTTGGAGAGGGTGATGTGTAACCTGGGCTTGAATGGAATGGGTAAGTAAAGACTCCATTTGGTCTATGTTAAAACACAGTCAAGGACAATGGCAGTCTTTGAAAATCATTGGGGAGTGAGTTTAATCATCACTGGAGAGTCCCACTCATCAGAGTTATTCCAGTCTTTAACTAAATCCTCTTCCAGGAGGATATAGTGCAACATCATTACACTGGTCTGGGATGAGCATCGCTACTGCCAATGCGTTAGCCCTGGTTCATCTGGCTTCAATCTGCCATGGACACAGCTCTGCCTTCTTAAGTGGACTCAACTGTATTATAGGCTTCTGTGGTGATGTGGAGCTGCAGCGAAGCTCCATTTTACGTTCTTAAATATTCATAAGGAGCTTTGCAACATTAATATCTTAGATGGCTTACAAGAACACTTAAATACTAGGTCTTCATCACCCTCCCCTCTCCCCAAAAGTCCCAGCCTGTTCTAATTTGTGTAATGCATTGGGCCATTTTAATAATTGTCCGGGGATTTATTTTGTGGTTCTACTGCCCTGTCGCACAGGGTGTAATTACGACCCAGCTCCTCTTATCATGTGATAATCCTGCTTGTTTCACTAGCAGAGAAGCCAAGATTGAAAAGGGCAAGTGCTGGACAGGGCTAATGCACAGGAATTAAGTTATGGGCCCCAGCCATCTCCCTGGCCCTTCTCTCTCCTCCTCCAGCTTTGCCACTGCGGAATGGAGAATGAGCAGCCATCTCAGTGTCTAGAGGATGTTTTTAATAAAGTGTTTATTTTATCAAAAGGAGCCAATTCCAGAATGGGAGACCAAGGCTATCAATGAGCACAAACAATAAACTTTTGGCACACACTGCTCAGAGACAAGCGGCTCAGAGAAGAGTCTTATCCTAAGGTGGTCTAAAACTGTATTGATGTGGTTTCCATTTTAAAAGCAAAATGAAATAGAAGCTGCTAGTTATAACTGAGAATGGGGGGATGCTCTGAGTATCTTAGAACTCACTGAAATTTTCTGATATGGCTCAAATACCAGAGGCCTGGGAAATGGTGATATTAAACTGTTCTAAAACCAGGTACTTTTAAACAGATACAAATAAGCAGTTGCATGGGAATATGCGTGGTATTATTTTGTGAAGGTAAGGTAATTTCACACTACTGATGCTATCTGACCACCTCTTGCCTTCAGCCCCAGGCTTAGGAGCCCTAAGCTTCAGACAAGCAGAAAGAGAAGAGACTATGCCAGAATAGCAAGACATCAGAATCTATGTCAATGCCCAGGAAATTCTGAGCACCAGCATGCTGGGTCAGAACTGCAAAGCTAAAAGAACTCCAAACCTGAATAATTGCAACAGGGAGATAAGCTGAACACACATAAAGGAGTATGAGATCCCTTAGAGGTGAACATGTAAACATATGCAAATAAGCACAAAGCTGATTAAGAATATCCATGCTCCAGGAATAAGCTCATTGTCACCAACTGCCATCCAAGGCAATACTCCTACAGTTTCAATTCAAGTTCAAATCTCTAAAGCTGGCAAGGTTGTGAGCTGACCTGCAGCCCTGGATCAACCCCAGGTCTCCCTTCTCCATCCCTCTCACCTGCTTTCTCTCATACATGCCTCCCCATAGGGCTGCTGTCTGACCTGGAATAGAATTGACCTTGAAATAGAGGCAACAAATTCAACCGCATTTTAAGTCTGGGAAAGTGAAGTTTTACCTCTCAGGTCCCAGGAACTCCTTCCTCAAAAGCACCAGTTGGAGGAGGCTTTGAGGCAGAGGTAAGACTGAACTGAACTGGGCTGGGCTAATGAAAAGGGGCATTTCAAGACAAGAAGAGAAAAAAGAATGCAAGATGTGCTCCAAGATGACTCATTGATTTGCCTGTTGGGAACAGCTTTTACCATGGGTGTAGGAAGATAGGCTGGAGAGAAAGACTGAGGCCAGACTTCAAATCAGATCTAAGACCTTGTATGTGTGTCTTACTGCAGTTGTGACAGATGTGGTCTCACCTAGTAGACAAATGCCTCACAGATTGAAAATATGATTTTATAACCAAGCCCTCCCTATTAACACTTCATTTTCTGAGACAATGAAGAAGCCAATGCTTGCTCGACTGGCTCCTGCAGGCTCCTAGATATCCCAGCCCCAGGATCACAGACTTTACTTGTCAGGACAAGATTTACAGCACTTGGAACAGTTACATAAATTTCCATAAACATCAGCAAATGTCCCAAACATCACACCCCATGATCATGAGAGAAGGAATGCAGGGAGGGAATGCCAGGAAGTAGGGGGCAACATGGCAGCTCCATGCACCCTGCATCGCTACAGCTCGCCCAGTTTTAGGGCATTAAAGGCAAATTTGACTAATCATGAGCAGCTCTTTCTCTGCTGAGCACCTGAGCACTAATTACATGCCTGGTTAATTCAGTAATGTACACACATTGCGGAGCTGCACCCGGCTCTCTCCCTGCTTCCACTTCAGGAGATTAATGAGGGGGAGGAGGAGGAGGAGGAGGAGGAGGAGGAGGTTGTTGTTGTTGTTGTTGCAGTCCTTCACATCTGCTGTGTACACAACCAAAAGCCATCTGAGCCACTTGGCATCTGTCTTTCTCATCACTGCATGGGGAAGACCTGGGCACTGATGGGCACCGATATTCTTTAACACTGGGCACTGATGCTCAGCCATGCTGGAAGGTGGGGCACTGTCAACAGCCTCCAAAGTGGCTCAACTCAGAGGTGCTATTAGGCAGAGGTGCTATTTCCAGTGGAACTTTCATAGTTGATTCTTCCATCATACCCGGATACCACATTTTCATTAACAGTTGTTTCCAAGTAGCCATCCTGAGGTTGTTGGCTTTCAGAGTATCTAATATCATTGGAAGCCTTCTTACCTTCCCTCACTGCCCTCCATGCACTGCCTGTGTCTGTGGCACAGGGATTGAACAAGGTGTGCATTCCAAGGTCAGAGCTGCCTCAATGGCAAAAGCCTGGAACTCTGAGGCCTCCTGTGCCTGACAATGATCAAGAAGACAGAGGGGTGGAGGGCGCAAAGAGGAGGCCTTGCTAAGTGGCCCAGAGGAAAGCTGGGAGCCTTCTGACATCTAGATATGCAATCATCCTACAACATAGCCCTGCCACCCTTCTGCCATCATCAGAACAGAGCAGGAGACGTGGCCCCATGCACCATGGGCTGCTATTTTGAGTTCTTTCCCCCCAATTCCCTAACAAAACTTGCCTGCTGCTGATCATCTCAGTCTATTCTCCCACAAAGGAAGAAGGCTGGAGGGTGAGTAGAACCACTCTCAGCTACTTACTACACCGTCACTTTACACAGCTCTTGGCCACTCATCCCATCCCACCCTTTCTACTCCACCCTTTTCCCCAAACCTTGGTCCCTCTCAAGTTTACAAGGGGACATGATTATACCCAAGAAGCAGTTTTCCAGTTCCAGCTATGGAATCACCCAGCGAATTGGGGGATCCTTGTTTGTTGTCAGGCAGTAGCTGACCTCCAGAACAGCCTAGCAGTGAGAGCACATCCATCTGTCTTTGCTGTCCTCAAAGACTGCCTATCCCCTGTCAGGCCAGGTGATTCACGATGCTGGCAGAACCCATTTCCACTTCCCAGAAAAGGGGAAGCTCTCCACACAAACCGCATTAATGGGGTTCCACCGCAGCTGTCCAT
Organism: Heterocephalus glaber; assembly: GCF_000247695.1. The sequence continues at coordinate 10,968,528 of NW_004624778.1, read as the reverse complement.
TGACAACCAAGAGCCTCAGCAACCATTTGGCCTCTTACAAAAAGGCCAGTCATCCCAGAGGCTGTCTTGATTACATCATGGGTTGTCACAGGGCCAGGCTTTTACACAGGCCCACAGGAGAACTCCATCTGCACCCCGCCTGGGCTGCCACTGGGCAGTCACCGGCCATAGACACGTCTATAAACTGGAGTTCATTATCCTCCTAATGCTGTCTTCTTTCTTAGATCATTAGAAAGAAACTTGACCTGACCTGTGAACTCTGAAATTGATCGTTGCCTTGAAATGGTCAACAGCCCATTTTCTAATCGATACATAGAATAATTTTATACATATTTAAATTATATATTAACTTTAATGCTTGTTAAATTTATCTACCACTTTCCTCCTGTGCTTCTTTTACATTTGCTCAAACTCAGGAGGGTATATTTACCATTGGGTTGAAGGAAAGAGGGGGAATCTAGCCCCAGACTTATTGAAGGAGGAAAGGGAAGTCCTAGGACTGAGCCTGAGGGAGGAAAGAACCAAGTCCTACAGCTGTGTATGCCCCTGCGGGGGAGACAGCCTGTGTTTATAGTGGAAATAGATGCATGTGCTGTTGTGTATGTGAGAGTTATGTGTAGGTGTGTGAGCATGACAGGATGATATGTATGCGAGAGTGTGCGTTTGTATGTGAGAGTACAAGTGTACCTGGGCATGTAGATATGTGAATGTGTGTGTGTGTGTGTGTGTGTGTGTGTTTTCTCTCCCATGAACTCTCTCTGAACTTGTCAGGCCAGCAGACACCTTGCCTAACCCCCAGTATTGAGAATTAGATAGAATTCCTCCTTCTAATGCACATTAAGGAGCTATTGATGCTGGGGTTTTGCCTGAAAAGGCCAGACTCAGACAATTATGGTTATCCTAAGTGTGGCTTGAAATTTCTAGCACAGAAAGGGTCCCCAAAGTGCTAACTACCTGGAAAAAAACCCAGTACTGCTAATGGTCTCTAAAGCAGAGGTTCTTAACCTAGTGTTCATAGACCCCGAGACCTCTGAAGATCAATCCCTTGAAATTGAAGGGTGTGTATGCGTGTGTGTGTGTGAGTGTGTGAGTGTGTGTGTGTACGTGTCCAGGGAGAAGCTTCCTTGAATTCATTAGATTTGCAAAAGGTTTATGAATGTGGAAGACAGAGCCACAGCAGAGGAGATGACAGGTTTGTGCGGCAAGGATGACTTTCACCTCTCCCCCAGACCTAGCACACCTAGACACAGACAGCCCCCAATCCCTGCCTTTGCTTCCAACAGAGGCAAGACTCGTGGGTCTCCACACTTTGCCCAGAACAAGCACTTGACTGAGAGCCATTCATACCCAGGACAGAGCAGCAGCAAGTTGTCTCTGCACAGACTCCAAGTTCAGGATCAGTGTGCCAGTGCACTTCTGACCCTGACTTCCCAGGGTTGAACACTGCCAAGACTCACATTCTCTGCAGGCCCCTGGGGGTGCGATATAAACGGCTGTAAGAAAAACTTCTAGATAGCAGTCTTTAAAATATCCACAGTTTTCATCCCAGTTGTTTCACTTCTAAGAACCTGTCCTTAGGAAGTAGCCAAACTGCACACCAGGATGTGTACACAGTGATAATCTTTAGAGCATAGACACCAATGCAAATGACAGGAAATGACCTACTTCCCAGCATTAGGGAAAGTGCTAAATAAATGCAGTGAATCCATATGAAGCTTGCTCACCAGCAACAAATACATATGTTTACATTTATAAACCACATAACTAAGTGAACAATCAAGAATTTTAACTGTTCATCTTCTATTTACAAAATATGTTTAATAAAAATCTTTAGTAATGTAGGAAAATTCTTATAATAATTATCCAGTAAAAGCATGGTATGGTGGGATTTTAAGATTTTTTAATACATACAGAAAACACTAAAAGAAAATAATACAAAATAGTATAATAATATTCTGATGTGGAATGATTTTTCTAGCTTTCTCATATATTTCTTTATCTCCCAAATGTGTTATCTACATACACTAATTGGATTTTTTTTAAAGCTAAGATTTTTTTTTTTTAAGCCTTTGCTTTCAAAACCATCCACAAAAGTCATCCCAAACTGATGGGCTCCACACTTCTTTCCACATTTGCATGGAAGCTCTAATGCCTCAACAAGACTTGCATGCCCCCTGCATGCCTCCTTGTAATACACACAAAACAGTACTTACCTCTTCTATTCCTTTCCATTTCTATATTCAACGTTGACTCCCAGAATCCTGCACCAGGAAATCTGCTTTAACTTATTCCACTTTTCTCTGTTTATTCAACAACAGCCCAATCCCTCATTCACAAATAAATATCCAATTTAGATGAAATAATATAACCTGGTTTTTTTCTTCTATGTGAAAGTAAGAGGAGGGGGTTGGGCAGGACAGAAAATAGAGGAAGTGAGTGAGAGAGAGAGAGGACTGGCTTTACTTATGTAAGCTGCTGCCTGCTTTCCCTGGAAGATCAAGGTCATCTCATATGTTCTGCCTTGACTTTCCTCCCTCCGCCTCAGAGACTCCCTGCATCATTACCATCCATCCTTTTATCCTCCCTCCTGTCTCAAAAAAGACATATTCCTTTCCTTTGCCAAGGTACACCCCTCCGCCTGGACTATTGATCCCATCTCTTCCCATCTCTTCTAGACCTTTGCTAGATCAATCATCCCCATGCTCTCTGGGATCTGCCATCACCCCTGCCCTAGTAGCTTCCTCCTCTTCTGTAGAACCTCACTGCCCTGATTTCAGTTCCCACTCTGCTCCTTAGGAGTTGGGCAGTAAACTCCCTCTGCCTCAATTTCCATGTCTGAAAACTGGAATAGTAACAACACCTACCATACAGTTATTAGGATAAAATGAGATTCTTCCCCCATAAACACTCAGAAAAGGGATGACATATAGCAGCTGTTAGCTGGTTTCATTATTTTTACGGCCCTAAAGCATGCACAACTGGCTCCTAGCTTGAACATACCTTTCCTGGCACATTGCACCATCATTCTAACACCCTAAGCCACTCCTTCCTTTCAAGGGAAAAATTTTCACTGTCTGAAATGTTCCAGTTTCAATCAGATCTCAGTATCTTGTCATCTGGCATCTCCCCTAAAATGTGGTCTCCCTGGCTTCCTAAAACAACTTAGCCCTTTGCTTGAACAATCATATCCAGGCCCACAGGCTCAGCCATCATCCTCACAATGAACATTCACCTGCAAAAGGTGAACTCTTTAGTAGAGAAAAAGAGGGAGGAAATAAATAGCTGCTGGAAAGGCTACTGTGTCTGCTCAAGGAAGACAAGGAGGAGGGAAAAGAAAGGGAAGAGAGAGCTCAAGGTCATGCTTACAGGTTGAGGTATGGAATGATAGCAGTGTTCCTGCTCCTCCAGGCCACCACTGTTGCCATCTGAGTGTATTCCTTCCAGCTTGGGATCTTGATTCCTGATTTGTTTGGGTCCACTGTCTTTCTTCTTCCTTGTGTTGCTGCTTACACATGTGACTCCCAGTGGAAAGAAGGAAGAACAGGCAAAGGCTTCCAGGATTTGCTGAATCCTCAGCTCTGTCACCAGCTGTAATGTGCTCTTTCTTCTCCTGGCCCTGAAATAGTGAAGTCAAGTCTTGGTGCTAATCCTGGAGGGCTGTGGGTAGGACTGCGACCAGTGGTTAAGTTTTTTTCCGCCTTGATCTCAGTTTGTTCATCTGTGAAATGGGGGTGACAGCATGAATGAGTTGCAAATTTTCTTTGGGCTACTCTGCTTTGAAAAGAGTTGGCTGCTGTCCTCCGATTTACTAAGGAAATGATTCCTAATGAGATTTTAGAGGTCAATAAATAATACTCCTCCCAGATAGATAACTTAGAAGAGCTGAGCCCAGCAGAGAGAAAATGGGCTTCATTATTGTCAGACCAGAAGATGCAGCCTTCAGTCTGAGGCAATAGGGGAATAGCTAACATTTCATCCCAGAAATACAAATTTCTCTTTTTAGGAGACCTCTTCTCTTTGATAAATGACCCCCTCTCCCCAACCTGTGGGAGGGTGAATTCCCTGCTTCTCTTCCCAGTAAGGACAATTTTGCAGGAACATGGAACAACTCAAATTTCTCCATCTGGAAAGGAAGATGTCAGAGCCAAGGATCAAACATTAAATCCCTTGTCTACTTCCCTGCCACTCCATATGAGAGCTACATGTATAAAAATGATCAAAGCCTATTGTGCAAGCAACTCCAAAAGGGCAGAGCACCTGGAATTGTGTGTGCATGTGATTAACATTGAAATCAATAGACTTTGAATAAAGCAGACTGCCTTCCTTACTATGGATGGGCTTCTCCTAGTCGACCAAAGACCTAACAGAATAAAAAGGCTGAGTAAGAGGGAATTCCTCCAACCAACTATTAAGTTAAGATCTTCGTCCTTTCCAGCCTTCAGATCCAGACAGAAACATTGGCTTTTCCTGGGTTTCCAGCCTGCCAACTACAGATCTTAGAATATCTCAGCATCCACACTTGCATGCCAATTCTTAATAATAAACACACACATAGGATCACACACATACTCACATACCTTATCGGTTTGTCTTTATGGAAAACCCTGACTAATACACTCACTTTGGCTCAAATTTCCTGGTTTGCATTTTCCCGGTTAGATGATGTTAAATGGAGGCTGTAACCAGAGCTACTCTTGCACTGAGCATCCCAGCATAAGCCACTGGCCACAGAAGATAAGTAGAATAAGTAGGAAAGGTCAGCAAAATGAAGTGCCAGCCAAATGATGGGGAACACAGAAAGAGGACAGCAAACCCCACAGGATGGAGGAACCCATGAGTTAGTAGACCTGTTGGTAAAAAGGAAAGAAAATAGTGGCAAGAAGGGAAGAGTGGATGGAGTCCCCTGTCCTAAGCTGCCTCTTGTAGAAATGTCACTCCCGTTCAGTGTGCCCCCACCATACCATGCCACTGATGTATCCTGGGTCTGACACTGGTTCACAACATCCCAGAGAAGAAGCCAATCTTGACTTCATCTTGGCATGCCTACCACCTTGCACAGTTAGGTGCCCAAAAGTGATGGAACTGGGTATTTGTTGGTCAGATGCCTGACAAGCAAATCATTTGTCTTACTACCTGTGGTGAGGCTGCCTGATGAATGAATGAAAAACCACAGAGGATGTGTGGGAATGAGAGGTGGGAAATGCTTCCTAAAAGTAGCACCAGAACCCTTGCAAGGCTACAGAGCTTCATGGGAGACCAGTGCTCTAGAGCCAGACTGCCAGGTTCAGAACACAATTGTGTTGCTGACTAGCTTTGTGACTTTGGGCAGTTTCTTAACATTCCTGTCCTCAATTTCTTCCTCTGAAAAATAAGGGTAATAGAAGCACTCACTAAAGAGGATTATTAGAAGGAATACATGAATTAGTCCAAGCAAAGTACTCAAGACTGTTCCTGGCACATGGTTAAGTATTAAATGTGTGATCATCACTGTCACTAGCACTTTGCACAAGTCGATCAAGTGACTCAAGTTAATTTTTTAATGTGTCTAAGCTGTGTGAGTTCTTTTAATAATTGGAGCCTCCTGAAAGTCTCTCTAATGGTGACCACAGATCTGTCTCCAGATTCAAACCCAGGATCTCCTTTCAAAGAGAAGAGTTAGGTCCAAATGAGAACTGTAACCACAGCACGTGTCCAAAAATCTCAGATATCCCACAATACAGGTCCATGTGTCAAGAAATATAGAAGAGAAATAATAAGTCCTCTAAAGCATTCAGCCTCATTCAAAGGGGATGGGAAGATTATTTGTTTGTTTTTTTGAATATTAAACTTTCCAATTTTCTTATAACAGTGGTAGCTTCATCAGAAAGCTGGAATTGGATGCCCAGATTATTATGAGACAGGCTATGGCTTAATCTTCTCAATGTTTTTATATTTGAGAATAAAGAGGCATTTGGCACTTATCTAAAATTACAATGGCGAGTGGAAAACAGCCCTTGCAGGTACACAGCTGTGATCTGCATATGCACACTCTTTTGAGTTCATGATGGAATCAAAAAAATCAAGACATCTCAGAGTCAGAAGGAGTTTCGGCATATCCTTTGCTCTTACAAATGGGGATACTGAGGTTCAAGAAAGGACACCAGTTACCTAATATCGCTCAGTGACAGGCTATGTCGCTAAGTGGGACGTCTTCCGTGTGTTTCTATGTTTCCATGTTTCTATGTTTTCTGTGTGGAAGGATGTGAAACAGAACTGCTGAGCAGGGACAGGGCCCACTTCTTGTTTAACAATAAAATGCCCTTGACTTTCTCTTTCTGGACAGAGTTGTTCCTCAAACTTACTTATGAGCCCTGCCATGACCTGGCCCTGTCAGCCACACTCTACCTTGGTTCTCCATCCAGCCAGGCTTAACTCCTCCCAGCAACCTGTGTAGTTCACACACTCCCCACTTCCACACCATCAGTCTTGCACTTCTCTGCACACCACACCAATGCAAATTCTTTCCTTCAAAGCCAAGTGGGGCACAGCTTCTTCTTTGGAGTTTCTCCCAACTACTGACCACTGCAGCCACTGAGAGCTGTGACCTGTGAGCTCACAGAGTGAGCATCTACAGACCAAAGCCAAGAGACACAGGGTAGAGGAGGAAAAGCCTTGGACAATTTGAGAGTCCTGAGCCTCCATCCCAGCTCTGCTTCATGACTTTAGACAAATTGGTTTCTTCTCTGACCCTCAGTTTCCTCTGCTGTCAAAATGCTTATCCTGTAGAGTTGTTTTGAAAATTAAATCAAATTACACATCAGTGCATTACAGGAAATCTCAGGTAATAGGAGTTTATATTTTACTATACATAATTCAGTTATCAATATATGATACACCTTCTGTCCTATACATTCTTTTGGGTCTTATATAGGTTGGTTTAGTCATTACAACTACATTGTAATGAAATACAATGAAACCACAAAAGCAGGAGTTTTTCTCCTTTTAGTCCCTAGACTATATCTCACTGCTTTGCACTATGCCTGGCACATACTGAGCACTTAGCAAATATTTGTTAAATAAATGGAACAAATACCTTCTCTTTCATCCTCTAAAGAGTTTAGGTCTACAATGAGAAGTCTGGTATTTGTATAGTGATTTACATTTTTGGAGCATTTCCTATGCAAAAACTTGCTACTCAGAAACTCTTATAAAGGCAAAAGGTTGGTTGTTATTATCTGTCCCCACTTAATAGGGAAGGAAACTGGTACAAAATGAGAGTATGAGGGAACAACCATTTCACAAATCCAAGTTCAGTTCACTCCCAGTCATCCATACCCAATAAGAGCTCGTGGAAGAACTGATTAACTTGCATTTTGATTTTGATCCACCTGGTGAAGCATTTGATAACTGTGAGAAGAGTTCCTGGGTTGCAGAAGAAAGACATGTTTGAGAGTAGTGGCCAGATAAAGGGATGCCTAGGCAGGGAAGCTGGGGCATTGGGAGGAAAGTGAATTAGAGAAACTTTTCCTTCAGAAAGACAAATTTGTGCAGGGAAATCATGCCTGGCTGAGGAAGCCAATTGGAAAAGAATGATAGAGGGCCGGCTCCTGAGGTTCATCAAAGTCATTTGTTGCAGGTAAGCTCATTTTTCACAGGCCAAGGGGATATTTACCTGGAGCCCACCTTTAAGGAATAGCTGACAGATTGAATGGTACAATGCTTTATTATATTTCACACCCTGGTGATTCAAAATGATGGAGGCAGAAGGTGGGGGTGGAGCTCAGGAGGAAAAGCCACAGAGAAAGGCAGAAGAAAGAGATATTAAAATGTCCAGCAATGGCATGTCCTCCTTCTCAAGTGCCCGGACACCCCTCAACAGCAGTGGAAGGTGCTAGAAGGACTACAAGCAGCTCTACCCAGTGAAGGATGCTGACCAGGGAGCAGAGGTGTGATGTCAGGTGACCTCATCCCTTCCTCCTAACCAGTAGCCATCTCCTGAGGCCTAATCAGTCTCTTTGCCACTTTCAGAAATGTAGTCACACAATTGTTGGAAACCTGCAGACCCAAATTCTAGTCTTGGTTCTACCACTACTTTCACTGAATGAGTTGAATCGAATCACCCCTTTCAGTTGTGGGCTCCGGTTTGCTTATGTGTGAAGAGAGAACCCTCTCCTGGTGTTCAGGTTCTGTTCCAGTCCTTGAAATCTATGATTTTAAATCAGCCCCAGAGACCCACCTTCCCCAGAAAATAGACCCTCTGTACAGCCTCCTTCACATCCTGCCATAGCTGGCAACCTACAAGTTAGCTGCTATCATCACCAGAAAGACGGTCCTCTGTCCCCAGGCTGCCTCCAGCCAAAGGAAGGAATGGTTGTCCTCTTGCAGACCAGCATCAGTTAACAACTCTCAATGTTCTCACACCCAGGAATTCACTTTAACCCTCTGGGAAGTGATTTAGTTCTTTGCACAATCTACAAATGCCGTCACTTGATTGTACCCACATCTTTGTGCAGCATGAGAAGTGGGTTTCCACTCTCCCCAAATCTTCAAAAGTCTCTGTGGAGACTTCCTCATCAGTTTTCATCTATCACTCTAGATTTTGCCATTATTCTTTGCCTGCGTCCCTTCAGAAGCTCCCCAAATGCCTTTCCCTTCACTCCTATCAACTTGGTCCACAACCTCAGCTAGAGGTAAGCACTTTTTTCCTTTTCTCTTTCTTCCTGCCTCCTAGCATGTATATCTGATGGCTGGATATACATGATTAAAGCCATCACCCCAGCCTGACCTGCCCACCTCTGGACCTCTTCCAAGTGAAAGAAAAATAAACATCCTACTTTTGTATGCCACAGTTTTTACCCTTGAGTTTTTTATCGTACACAGTAGAACCCAAATCTTAATGGCTACAGCAGCTTTCTTTAAGAATCATTCCACTACATTCATGATGGCACATCCATGAGGTTTGGCACATAACAGGGAACAGACGAATATCTGTGGAAGAAGATGAGGGGCAGTTAACTTCTCTCCCCTGGTTCCTTCTCCCATTTCATCATCCCCTGGGCATGATTGCATGTGGATCAGGAACAGCCTGTTGGGCTGGACACAGGCCTGTGTACATCTCCCACTGGGAGAGATGTGTTTCTGAAGATCTGACCAGAGACACCTGAGGTCATTTTGATATAACTATCACCCCACCCCATAGGTGCTCACAGAAGTCTAAAGGATGTCAAGATTGTTTACCTGAATATCTAGAGTATGATATAATTTCAAGAGTCCAAAGGCACCAATAAACGGAGAGCTATGGGAGCATCTAGGGATGAGAAAACAAATTCTACCTCAGAGTAAGAAGAAGGCAGGGCCTGGTGGGCTGAGGAGACCTCCAGCAGGCAAGGATGTGAGCATGTGGGGGGAATGGGGAAAATCCAGCAAAGGGAGTAGGGTGGGCACAGCAGGGGAATATCCAAAAGGAAGTTGTCTCTCACTTCCAAAGAATGTCCATGGAACTGCAGATATTGTTTAGATACCAGCCTCCTCAGAGAACATCCACAGCTTCCACATGAAGGAAATTGTTCTTTGCCCCACACTCACAAAGATGGGCATGGAGCCCAGTAACCCCAGGTACATGGTATTTCCTGGGAATGAGTCCAGCAGTGGAAATAGCTTTGCAAAACTCAAGTGGTTGGTGAGTTCAGCAGGCCACATGCCCATATGCACTCCTAATCACCTGTGGAGTCCAGCCTGACTACACCTTATTGCTTCTGCACATTCTGGTAACACTTTAGTGGCACTGGAACCCAAGCCAGTCCCTGGAGAAGAACCCCAAGTGTGTCAGAACCAGCACAGACCTTTCTATAGGCATTTGGGTGGCTCTGAAATCTTTCTCTGCATCTAGCTTCTAAGATGACACAGTGACAGGAAAAGACATGTTGCCCCCTGTCCAGATCCCTTCAAGCTCACAGCACAGTTACAAGGGCAGGGAGCCCATGCAGGAGATGGCAGAGAGTATACATACAGAGCAACCAAAAGGCAGAGGCAGTGAGAGCTAGAGTGACATGGAACAGGTAAACAAAGAGATTTAGGGATGGTCAGTTCAGGAGTACTTCCTGAGGAAGCATTTTTGGGTGCTAAGTAATGGGAAAATGAGGTCTCCTGTAATGGTTCTTGTATCAGTAATCTTTGCCACATTAACGCTATATGACAAAACATCCCGAAACTCAGTGGCTTCCAATAGCAAAATCATTGACTCTAATTCAGTGGCTACAAGACATGGATTCAGGAAGAGTTTGATTCCAAGCTGGAGGTCAGGTCCAGGTGTGCACATTTGTTGCTGAGCCTACTTGCAGCAGCAGGCCAGTTGGGACCTGCCTTCTTGTGACCACAGAAAATCACAGGAAGACATGTGTTATGGGTTTGATGAAGAATGACCTCCCAAAACTGTCACATGCTCAGAGTCAGGGCTTTGGGGGCCTTTTGGAAGGTGACTGGATCAAGGGAGCATTGCAGCTGAATATCCTGTCTGTAGGCAGGGCCTTGTCAGAAGTGGCAAGGTGGATCACTGGGTGCATGACCTAGAAAGGTGTATCTTCCTCGCAGGCTCCTCCATCACTCTCTGCTTCTTGGCTGTCATAACGTGAGCAGCCTTCCTCTGCCATGCTCTTTCTGCCTTGGAGCCAGCCAGCCATGGACTGTAATGATGAGACAAAATACAGTGGTACTTTGGTTCATGAGTTTAAAATTTTCCAAAATTATGTCCACAGAATATGCCCCATGATTCTTGTTGCAACTGCATTTCAAGCCTATGCAACTCAGTTGCAACCAAAATTAAGGATAAAGTTCTTGAACCAATGTACCACTGTCAACCTCTCTCTCCTCCTTTAAGTTGTGAGTGTCAAGTATTGTGTCTCAGAGAAAAAAAAGTGATGAAGAAGACAACATGCTAACACCATATCTGTTAACATGAGTTCACATGACCAAGTAGGTCACATGACCAAGTTCCTAGTCAAGGGAAGAGAGACATACACTTTGTCCATTATAAAGTCAAAGTAAGTTACAAAAGGAAGTATGGAAGTTTTTTTTTTAAAGCCTACTATAATGATAGAAAAGAAAGGAAAGCTATTCTACCTAGAAGAACTGAATAAGCAAAGGCAGAGAGGTGCATCTGAGTCTGGTGTGGGAGGCAAGCCAGGAGAAAATGGGTGACCCAAATCAAGATGACAAGATGGACAATTAAGAGAGTAGAGGTCCATCTGCTTTGGCAAAGAGTGAGCAACCAGGCTGCGGGCATAAGAGGGTAGCCAGCCAGCCAGCACTCTCTTTCTGGGCCCCTTGCCTCTTCTTGATGAATTAAGAAACTATGAAAGAAGCAAGAGAACTCACTCCTGTGGAATCTTTTCTTTGGAAAAATATCACAACTCACAAAACTTCCACCTCCACCATGGGGACTTCCAAGGTTTACCCAGCCCTGGACACAAACACAGTACCACCTGGGCACCCAGAAGGCCCTGATGGGTCACTTCAGAAGGGGTATCTGTCTTCACTTCCCAAACTAGACTCAAAGCTTTCAGAGGCTTAGGACTGTGTTTTACTTGTTTTTGCAATCTCAGAAGAGCAGGAGCTCTGTAATTACATGCAGAATAAATGACTGAAGGGTAGACAATGCTAAAAGAATCCAGCAGCACCTTTTCTAAAATAAAAACTGGAGAAAGCAGGTCAGCTGGACCAGCCGCAATCAAGACAGTCCTGTTGATAGAAAATGCAAAGGGCCAGGGATTTAGCTCAGTGGTTCTGCTGCCTGCCTCACAGGCACTAGGTCCCGAGATCGATCCTTGTACCAAAAAAAAAAAAAAAAAGAAAATGCAAACATTATTTAGGGACAGGAGTGTGAAATGGGAAAGGGGAAGGACACTTGAAGGTGGATGGAAACTCAGCGTTGTGTGAAAACACAAACTTGAGCAGAAATGAAATTGCTGGCAAAGTTGCCTGTTTGGAAAGAAATGTTGTCAAGGTAATGGCCTTAGGGTAGGCTTCCAAGACAAATCAGTCCACCAGCTGCCTTCTGCAGAGCCCACATGGGAAACATCTGTAGAAATATTACCAGCTACATGAGGAGGGCTGCACATCAGCTACACCTGCCCTGTGCCAGGACTTGCCCTACCAGGCATTTGGCAATCCTCCTTCTGGGTCAAGTGCCTTCCCTCTTGTCTCCTCCAGGATTGATAACACTGTAGCCCTGACTTACCCTCAAAGAAACATACAAATTCCCCTCAGTTGATAATCCACTCAATGTACTGTATTGAACTCTTGATCAGTTTTTTTTAATTATCTCTCAGATATCAGCTTGTATATTAATGAAAGTAGGAGCCAAGGTTTTCGTTTCCTGTGTGCCCTGCCTCCAACGTGGAGGCATGTTGCTTTGGCTGAAGGGTTTCTTACTGTGTGATGTCTTGTGTCTAGATGTCCCCCCAAAGACTCATGAAGTCATAGAGGGGGCTTCTTAGAGGTGGCTGGATCTAAAGTGTGTGATGCTGGGATTGAAAGTGTATGATTACGAAATTCATCCATTGATTGGTTTGGCATAGTTCTGAATGTGGAAAATGGGAAGGCCCACCCTGGGTATGAGTGCTACCCAAACTAAAGGCATATAACCTGGATAGAAAGAGGGTTGCTACTTGTAGCTTGCTTCTTTGTCACTTGCTTCTTGCTGATTTACTGCTTTCTGCCTGCCCTAGCATGCCATGAACTGTATCTCCTTTGCGATGCCCCTCTGCCATGCCACCCTGCCTTGGAGCCAGCCAATTATGGACTGAAACGTCTACAAACTGGGAGCTACAATAAGCCTTTCCTCCTCTAACTTTGGGTGTTGGGTATTTTGTCTCAGCAATGAGAAAAGGAATTAAGACATACTTTGGGGGAAGTGGTTGTTTTCACACACAGTCTGACAAGCACACTCACACACACCTGTTCATGCCATTTTCTCTGACGTGAACTGCAACCAAAGATTGCTATAAAACAATGACTTATATTAGTGTCCTACTTTTGGCCTTCCAAAGGATTTCTGCAACTCGTAATTTTAAAACTTTGATTTTTGTGACTGCCTTCCTAAGGCACACAGGCACCTTCAGTTATAATCAGTTGAAGAAGCAGAAGCCCAGTGACATAAGCAGCTTACTGCAGCCTGGAAGAGCATTACTGACTAGAAGTAATGCCTGAGCTAAACACTTGCAATGTGAGGACAACCCCACAGCAAAGAATTGCCCAGCCTCATGGAGAGGGTGAGAAACCCTTCGTTGGGAACAAGGAATGTGGAAGGCAGCCATGGTTCCAGTCCCAAAGCTTCTACTAACTTGCTATGTGAGGTAGGTCGAACTCCCTGACCTCTGTGCAGTTTGGAGCCTGTGCTCTCTGGGGTCTCTTTTGGTCCTCCTCATCCCTCCCCCTACTCCTCAAGAGTGCTGTTCCTATACCCCTTTCCACCTTGGGAGCCCAGTAGAGATTTCATGAACACCAATTTGCTAAGAATTCCAATAACTAGTGGTTTTAAACCTTTTGTTTTTGTAACTGCAGGAATCCTGACCTGGCTAGGGCCGGATGACCAAGGGGAAGGCATTTAACCAAGGCCAGGCCAGAAAACGTCCATGAGATTTTCAGCTTGGAACTAGACACAAAGTGCTCTCTCTGCAGATCAAGCCATAAGTGTGGTTTCAGGAGCTGTGGGGCTACTTCAACTGGACAGAGAAGAAGGCTGCCTATTGACAGAGCAAGTCATATCAGAGCTCTGGAATGTGTGAGAAGCAGCCCACAAGGCTCAGCCACAATTGGCCTTCCTCACTTTTGGCTATAGAAGCCAAAAGATTCCTCTTCTGGCCTATCCTGCTGTGAACTAGGTTCACTTGTAAGGACGTTTCTAGAACCTCCACCCCTACTGCCCTTCTCACCAATCTCCCTCCAGAGTACACACTTTCCCGGCCTCCTTTGAGCTGGCTGGAAATCTCAGTCTAGACAAAGAGAAGTAAGCACATAAGATACCTACCTGCTGGGACTTCTCTTTCTTCCTACTTTGAGCAGCGGCACTCTGGTCTAGAGCCACTAACCAACTGTGGCTGCCACTTTATCTCTTATGGGGGCGGGTAAGGTTCATGTTTGAGGCACCATCGTTAAGCTTTTATTCTGTGCAACGCAAACACTCCAGTGACACTTGTAAAAGTCTCCTTTTACAGGGAGAGAGGGGACTGGTTGGTGGAGGGCAAGAGCCCTTATCCTCTCACCACTTCTCCCCTCAGGCAGCCCCTTCCTGATCCCAAAGAGCCTGAGACACTGCCATCAAAATACGGGACATCAGAACAGTACAGCCGTGGCACTGGGTGACATGAGAAAAAGCCTGGCTGGTCTGGTCTGGTCTACAGGCTAAGCGGGGTTAGTGCAGGGAAGTGTCATAGCATAAAATGGACAAAGCAAAACATCCAGCCTGGATAATCCTCTCAAGTCCAAGAGGAAAATAGCGAGTGTGATTGATGATTCCAGCACTGACCAGGGAGCACAGAACACTCCCACCCAGCAGGCAGGGGACTGTAGGGTCAGGGAGGCTCTGAGGAGTGCAGTTAAGGCCAGAGAGCCAACACTCTTTTGACTAGTTCTTCTGCCCAGTTCAGAACCAAATATATTGACCAGATGCACCCTTTCGCATCACGTGGGGCCTGTGAAAGAGGCCTCTTCTGGACACATCCTGTCAGGAAATTTAGTAGGCTCCCATTTGCAGAATCAGGGCCCATCAGAAAGTGTCACAAAGTCTCACAGAAGATTAAAGCTGGAAGTCATTTTAGAGACTGTCTAATCCAACCCCTCACTCCAAAATGAGGTCCAGAGAGAACCAAAAGTCTTGCATGCCAGACCCCACCACCATAATGACAAAACCAGATCAGGAACCTGCTCCTCCTGGCTCCTCCCCTCAGGCACTTGCATCCCATTTGTTTACCAAATTATTTGTCAAATTAAAGATGCACTAAGCCAAGTGTGGTGGTGCACGCCTGTAATTCCAGTACTTGGAAAGCTGAGGCCAGCCTAGGCTACATAGTGAGTTAAAGGCCAGCTTGAACTACATAGTGAGACCCTGTCTCAAAAAAAATGCTCTAAAAGGTACTAAAATGATAATGAGCATTCTAGGCAGTGAAGAATGTGGACATGTATCACTTATCTACTGCTGTGTAACAAATTAGCCCACAACTTATGGTTGAAAGCAACCATCTCTTAGTTTCTCACAGTGACTTGGTGGGAATCTGAGAGCTGCAGGGTTGGGTGGTCCTAGCTCAGAGTCACTCATGAGGTTGCAGTCAGGATAGAGACTGGAGCCTGTTGAGTGTTCTCGGTGTGGAGAAAGCAAACAAGAGCAGAGACCCAGTGAAAGGTGATGATAAATCTGGGGCTAGTTAGAGTTGGGTGAGCTCAGGTGAAGAACAGAGGTTGGGCAGGAAGTGGAGACAAGAGAGACCAGGTAAACTTCAATCTCCATGCCCCATTGTTTCTTTCAAAAAGTATCCTCTGCTCCTTGCCTTTCCAGGGCTCCTCAGACTCACCCATCCTACCGAAGACACAACTGAGATTGTCCCTTGGCTTCTTTCTCTAATGGTGATGGTGATGATGGATGAGGATAGATAACAATTGCTGAGCTCTTACCAAGTAAATGCCAGGCCTTGCTCTGTGTAATTTACAAAAGCAGCAGGACAGTATTTAGAGATAATAACTGTCTGTTACTTTCCTGTATTTGTCCTTCTTGCTCTGGATGTCCCCTCTCTTATAAATCAGAGACATAGGACCAGCTTTGCAGAAAAAGATCAATGAAATTTCAAGTAGATTTTTTTAAGGCACTGAAGAAATACTAGTCTTGAAAGTATTTTAGTTTAAGAAATTAGAAGATTGAAAAATACCTGAGATTTTAGGTCAAAAGCCTAACTTCTCCTGGAAACCTTCTTTCTCCCAAGCCTGCACCTCCCACATACCTGTGGGTACTTGTAGTTTGGCAGAAGAGTAAAGGGAATGGCCTGGGTCCCATGGCTCCAGCGCTAGTGTGCATGAGAACATAGGCAGGTCATTAAACCTCTCAGGCTCAGTCTCCATCTCATAAAATGGGACCATTGGAGATGAGAACTATTTGTGCACAGGTGCTGTGAGGCTCATGAGAAATATCAAAAGTACTCAGTGAAGTATAAGTGTTCACTACCTATGAGCCAAGCACTGTTCTAAGCACCTTCTTCTATGAATTAATCACAAGCTAATCTTTACAACAGCTCAGTAGAGTGGATTCTTCTACTTACTTCAGTTCACAAATGGAGAAAGTGAGGCAAAGAGAATGTTCAGTGACTTAGTCACACAGCATGAGTCTGAACCCAGATTATTAGCTGCTGGCTGTGGTCTCCTTGCTTCTTTCCAAGGAACTCAAGTATCCTCATGCTCTGAGGACTCTGCTCACCCCAGCCAGCTCTGTTCATCCAGAAGTTTGCTGGTAATAATGGGCTACCTTGTGTTTTATGCCTCCAGCAATCCAGGAGTCCTCAATGGTATAGATGATGTCCCCCAGAGTCCTCAAATTCTCCTGTACTGTGGTGGAGACGGGCCAGGAGCAATGACCTATTGGAACCAAAGCTGACCTAACATAGGAGTAGGGTCTCTAAAGTGCCCAGGTGTGCAGATGTTGACCCTTTTGTGGCTGGATTTTGAGGAGATGGAAAAGTCTCAGACAGGAGAGAAACCAAATCTGTGGCCAGGGCATAGGGTGCCCTGGGTGATCAATACAGGAGTATTTTAACATACTGTCACCTATAAGACTCTACACAACACCCCAGCTGTTTGTCAGTCCTGGGCTTTGCACTCAGTGAAAGGTAAGCTGGCCTACAAGGCTAGCCCACTGGTGCCCTGTCCAATCAGTCCTCCCTAAGTGAGGGTCCTCCTAGAAAAAGAGACCAAAATGTGACTGGCATTTCTTCCTCAGACACTGGTTCTCCTGCTTCCCTCAGCTGCCTCCTATCCTGCCCAACACTTCACACACCAATCTGTAATTACCCAGCAGCCCATCCAACCTCTGAGGGTACAGGCAGCCCTGGACTCCCCCTTCCCCAGTTGGAGCCCAAACTTCTAGGACCTATCCCTCCTCCCAGTGGTTCATAGCCAGAGGTGGAACCTTTGCTGATTTTTGTGGTGACCAATTTCAAGCTACTAATGGTTAAACAACCACCTTGCAGTGTTCCTGAATATTTAACAACCCATCGTTGTGAGAGGATATGAGCCAGCTCCAGCACCCTCCTGCCGACCTGCCCAGAAGCTGCAGGAGGCTTGTGGGAGAGGATACTTTACCCACTTCTGGGTCAGGACAGGACCTGCCCTTTTAGTTTTCCCACCTACCCTGAAGTTAAGCCAACTAACAATCTTAATTCCCTTTTCCCTACACACAGAGACGGAAGAACAAGCTATCACCAACCACAACCAATAGGAGATAGAAGATGCAGATACAGAAATGAATATTTCCCCTGGGTCTCATATATTGGGCAACCTAGTCAGAATAAAGAATGGGTATATAGTAATTGTAGTTACTTTTACCATACTATATCATATTGTATTTAAGATTAGCCCTGGGAGATGCATCTAGATGACCCCAGCTGTGAGAAAGCCTCTGCCAGAGATAGATAGCATCATCATGAGAGGTGTGTGGCTTCTATCCTTTTGGGGGCCTCCCTTCTCCAGGTCCATCAGCAGGCAGCGAGTGCCCCTCCCCAACCACTGACATGTACAGACGGTGACCATCAGGCCAACCGTTTGTTTGTTTGCAGCAGTGTGAAGGCTGACTTGAGTCATTTTGCACCCAATTACTTTGCAGTAAATTTGCCGGATGGTTCTTGTCCTGCAGTATTGATCCAGCATCTCACCTTGAGCTTGTTTATTGACACATCAAATTCAGAAGTCAGGCCCGCTCGATTGACCACTTCCCAATTAGGGCATTTATATGATGTCACTGAGGCTCCTTGTCATGTTCCAATGAGAGCCATTTGTCCCCCCAACCACTGCCGCAGCCCAATCACCTGCAACCAAGTTGCGATTTTTCTCTGACCTATCTGGAGACAAATGGCAGTCCATAAAATACATCATTAGCAACCTGTCATTTTGTCTTGCCTCCATCTCCTCACATGAAAGGTGCTTCCTTCAACAAAAGGAATTTTCCCTGGGGAGAACTCACAACCACTTCTTGGCTGGGCCAGTGGAAGAGGGAAATCAGCGCTTCCTTTCTCATGCGGACAGCACTCGGCCCTCTGTGGGAAGCTGGCATTTGAACAGTAACTCAGAGCAGGTTGCCAGAGAGAGCTGGATGATGTCCAAGTGTCAAGGACACCCCAAGTGTCAAAGTCAACCCCAGGAGTGTGGGAACATTCAGATAAGTATCCTGGGTGAAGTTTCTGGCTGTTGTATCCTACTGTGCTGTGAGTGTGTGTAATGGTGGATGAAGAGGAGTGAGTGTGGCAGGCAGAATGCATGGCTTGTTTGCTCTAAGGACTGTGCTCAAACCAAGAGTTACATCCTTCCCACAGTAGGTACTGTTATTTCCCTATTTCTGGGGACAGTCTTACAAGTTAGGGGGAGAGGAGGTAAATGCAGGCCTCCTGCTTCCTAAAACAAGACTACAAGAGCAAGACTGGTTCATGAGGGCTGTACCAAGATGAGATTGTCTACCATTGTATCCCCCAGGACCAGCACTCCTGGCCCAGAAAAGGCTCCCCCAGAATGATGGTTCAATGTTAACTGAGACCTCGATTTAATCCAGGATAGTACATGTTGAATTAAAATGTTAAATAGGTATTCTTACCACCAGCATTGGTAATTGCTTGGACTTTTGGAGGCCATTCACATTACACAGATAAGAAATAAGGCAGTCTGAGAAACTCCTGCTAGAAAGAAGCCAGCTGAGACCTAAGCCTAGGTCTCTGGACCTCCAGTCAGAGTGAGTTTGGGTCTACAACAATGACGAATGATATTCAGGATGTTAGACGATGACAGGTGGTCTTGTGAGCAGGGCAGTGGAGGGGGCAGGACTTTTGACTGCTTGTGCAGCACACTGAGGCTCAAGAAGTCAGCAGTACCCAACCTGGGGATCCTGTCCACCACAGGGCCTTCCTGGTTGCCAGATGGCTGAAGGGACCAATGGCACAGCACCCCATCACCCAGTCACAGCACTCAGATTAGGAGTCTGGTTCATGAATGATAATGGGGAAATGGGAAAAACTGACTCCACTGCAGGTATTCACCTTAGCTGTGGAGGAGCCAGCAGTGGTCAGAGCTGCCCCTGGGTTGAGGGTTTGCCCTCTCTAGATACTTGCACTCATTCCCCCTGCTTTCTCAGGAAGCTGCCAACTCTCGTGTCCGCATGGGATCAGAAGAGGACACTCACACTATTCTCTGTTTTGAAACTCAAGGGTGCCCTTTTTAATCTTAAAGACCTATACTGATGTCCTCTGTAATTAAGTCCCTTGCATGAATCACTCCACACGAAGGTCAGTTCTGTTACCATAACCTAAGTCTGATCCAATTTGGAGAAAGTCTTGTCCTCCCGAGAATAGAGGATGAGTGAGAAAGGCCTTTACTGACATTTTAATAGAGTCATCAGCCTTTCATTAAAAGACTCATTTTGATGTGAGACACTTCTAATTCAGCACAAGTCTTGTTTTTTTCCCCCTTTTGGCATGGCTATTAAAAGAGAAACATAAAAAATGCATAGACCACAGTACCCACCCACAAGAAGCTTAGCATCTACTTAGGAAAATGAGGAACACCAGGAAGCAAAAGAGAATAATACTGGCAATAAACAATGCATGATATAAATGATGAAATTGTCACAGGAGGTGGTGCAAATAGCAATGATACTGAGTTGTTATAAGGTTGAGGTGAAGATTGACTGGGACCAACATGGAGTTGAGACTTGACAGCTGGTAAGAATGTGGTCAGTTCCACATTAAATCTGTGCCCTGGAAAAGATCTAAAATCTGATGCCCATAGTCTGTTGAGAATTCAGACAATCACAATCTGGGTCAGTTTTTCAAACCACGGGTAGTGACTCATTAGGGATGATGAAACCCATTTGGGTTATTACCAGAATGTAATGAAAAAGAATGGAACATAAGTTTGGAATGGAATGGAACTGAATGGGTAGAAGAGAAGAGAATAGAATAGAATAGAATAGGAGGATGAGCTCAGAGAACATGTGCTGTGCCATGAGAAACCGTAGTGTAACACTTGTCTCTCATATGTGGAGCAAATGTACAAGGTCCCAAAGTAAAGTCCCTTTCTCTCTGTGGGTCATGATCAAAACAGTGTAAAAGAGACTGTCATGGGCTCATTGCTTTTCTTTGTCCTATTCTTTTATTAAAAAAAGATATCTTTCTATCCAAATCCTTGGCCAAGTTGAATGCAATTCAATTCAACAAGCATTCCTATTGAGCACCCACCATGTGCCAGGCCTGTGAGGGACCTAGATCTGAAGCAGACATCATGCCTGTCTTGTGACATGAGGAATAGTCTGTATTCAATGTTCTGTGCTTACCCTGTCTGCACTGGTGGTGTGCTTGGTCCACAACCTTGAACAAGAGAGCTACAGGCCAGTGCCTGTAGCCCAGGGGCAAGCAGCAGACACATGGGCAGGGAAACCTACACAGCTGGCAAGTACAGGGCTGGGCAGGGGACACACAGTGCAGGTTGGGGCAGTAAGTAGCCAAGACAAACTCATCTGAATTGTGAGCTTGTCGTAGTCACTTTCTTCATTGCTGGGATGAAATACTTGGCACCTACAATTTAAAGGAGGCTCATGGTTACACTGCCTGATTGGCTGGCTCTGAGGCAGAAATTGCACAGTGGAGTGGCCTGGGTGGAGCATACCTGCTCATCCCACGTCAGCCAGGAAGCAGAGACTAAAGAAAGGAACTGAAGAGGCAGATATACCCTTCCAGTTCATGCCTCCAGTGACCCACCTCTACCAACCAGGCCCGACCTCCTAACAGCACATTCAGCTATGGATTCATTAGTAGATTAATCCACTGATGAGTATAGAACCTCCACAATCAGTCATCTTCCACACGCATGAGAAATGACAAGGTAGCATTTTATGTCTAAATCATAGGAGACCCAGAGTGTTATCTAAATTTTAAACAGGGTCTTCAGGAAGCAGATAGAAAATGTGAGTGAAAGCCAAACAGATGGGGATAGTGACAACAGGAGGCTGAACTCCAACTTAGCTCCAGCTGGCTCTGGGCCTAAGGGAATATTGCCAAATATCCTAATCTTTCAAAGACAGTCTCAAATCAGGATTTTCAAGGGCAGTTTCCTACTGTTAAAATATTGGTGACAAATTTGAGATTTAAAAAATACAATGCCAAACAAAATACTCTGCAGCTGTTCATTTTCACCTCTCACGTTACCATTCATAGCTGAAATTACCACCTCCTTATGGCAGCATAGACAAATTGCAGGTTATTCTCTGCTGGGACCACAGACTTCTTTGGTTAGAGAACCCCGGGATAGAATAGCCATTGTTGAGCCCCTTAAAGTGGAAAAATGTTGCCCCGGGAACTGGAGTGGAGCCAGAAAAATGAAGGACTGAGTGGAAGGCATCTAAGGCCAAACTTTTGCCCAGTATGGGGCAGGACTGGGCCAGGCTTCATGATAGGAAGTTAAAGTCAGCCAAAAATCGATCTTGGATTGGGACTCGAATGTGATACCTCAGCATGGTAATGGCTGTCTTGCTGGCTGATTTACAAAACCTCAAAGAAAAATCCTCAGGGCAGATGCCTTGGCCCATTTTTAACCAAAGCAGCCAGCATCCCATCAACAACAGGGCCAGGCCTGGAGAGCCACCCTGCTGGCCTCTGCTCTAGCAGCTCTCAGCTTATCCTTATTCTCCTGCAGCCCAGATAAAGCTAAGCCAATTTGGCTCTGGCCCCAACTCAAGGGCCAACTGTTCAAAAGAGAGGAAGAAGCTCTGCACCAGGATTTCCTGAGCTTCCCAGCAGCAGGGTTCCTAAACTAGCCACCCCGGCCCTCAATCGCTGCTTCATATTCTCTTGGGATGTTGATAGATACATCTATCTGTCTACTTTTCCTTCATTCTCAAGAGAAACTACTACTAAACAGTAGAAAGTACCTTCTTGAGGCCCAGATTTCAGAAAGCACACAGGGCCATGAGCATTTAAAGGAGGCTGGGAGTCCACTGAGAGGGAAATGGGCCAGTGCAGGGGCAGAGGACAAGGGTGCTGGCTGCTGAATGTCGGTCCTATTCAACTCCTAGTAAAATCCTACATCTGATTATTCTGCCTTGGAGACCCTTTTCAGTTCCTCAACTCACATCAATGGTTCTATGAGGTCCCTCTGTGTGCACAGCCCTGTGCCGCATGATGGGCATGGGCTCTGTGTCACATGTTTGCTGGCCTGGCAGAGTCTTGCCACTTTCCTCTACCTGTGTCTTTCCTCATGCTAGGAAAAGAGGTGAGGGCTGGAGCCATACTGCAGTTATGCAGGAAAGGCCAAGGAAACAGTAGAGACCTTTGCTCTAACTTGCACCATCATCTACCCCCAGACTTCCTGTTTATAACCATCGGAGTATTGTAGCCACCCTCACTTGGGTTTCCTGCTTTAGGTTTTAAGTTTAATCCCCAGTTGGCTCCAGTGGTTAGTGCCCTGCCCCATACTCAGTAAATACCTAAGACCTTTTTCACAGTATATGAGCTAGATCCCTGCCTAGGTGCCATATGAAGCCAGGGACAAAGAGAGAATTTCAGCATGACGCAGTAGCTCTGCGACACTGCCATCCTTTAGCTGTGTGGGCTTCATGAGTCCTTTTATCTCAGTGGCTTTCAGTTTGCCATTTGAGTGTTGCACCAGAAGATCTATGAAGTCCTTCCAACTCTGGCCATCCATAAATTCAGGACAGTCTCCAAGATACCCAAGTCTACTCTGGCATCCACATCTACTATCCAGGGCCACTCCAGGCCCTCCTCCAATCCCTCCATCCCTCCCCGTGCCCCTGGCAAGTTTCCCCAAGATCCTGAAAACTTGCCAGAGAAGGGACTGTCCAAATCAAAGTCCCTTCTGTTTCAGTTAACTTTGCCACCCCAAAGAATACCAAGAGTCACATAAAGACTAATAGAATCAATAAGTCACTAAATAGCTTTGGTACATATCACATTAAGGTAGCATGAATACTTTATTAAGGGCTGATAAGTAAATTTCCCTTTTTCTTAAATTATGTTAGAACATACAGAGGCATCAATAATTGTGTGAGCTGCTGCTCCAAAGTGCTTCCTTGCAAGTTGTGATAATGTCATCTATTAACTAATTTACAATCATTCCACCATGTCTCTGTGCATCTTGGAATAATTTGCCTTGCAATGCAACCATGATGAATCATTTATTCATCATTATTAAAGTATTTATAAATGCTGCTTTAATTTAGCCCCCTGTTTCCTCTGCTTCCTCGCAGTATATTGACCCAAAATAGGAATGCTTAGGGCAGTGCTTCTACTTTGCTTCGTCATTATATTTTAATAGTATGGTGGAAGCACAAGGCCTCTCAGTCCACATTATGAACCCAGCCCCTGTGCTCCCCTATTCCTGAGCTTCTGGGTTTCTCTACCTGCCCAACTTGCCTGGTACTACCTACATGTTAGGTAAATAAGAAGAGAGATTCATCTCACTTAATTTTCTCAGTGACAACTTGTAGCACTTACATGGCACTTTTAATATTCCAGGCTATCCTCTAAGAGCTTTGTCCATATTAACTCAATCCTTACAGCAGGCTTACGTATTAGTACTATTATGATTCCCATTTCAAAAATGCTGGAAGCACAGAGAATGAATTACCTAAGGTCTCACAGCTAGGAAATGGTAGAGCTGTGATTCAGATCCAAGTAGTCTAGTTTCTGGGACCACAACCTCACCCACATCCTGCCTTTTGATAGTTATTTGAGATAAGCAGGATTTTTAGCCCCATTTTATAGAGGAGAAAACTTCAACATACGGAAAACAATTTTCCCAGGTTTTCGAAACCATTGAGTAACAGAATAAAGATTTCCACTCAGTGAGTCTAACTGTTTTCTCTTCACCAACACTCTGGGACTGAGGACACCAAACATGTGGATTTCTCAATGTGACCCTCTTCGTGCATGTACACTGTCCATTTCCCCCAGATTCAGGTCTCCACCTCTGTTATCACTTTCTCCAGCACACACCAGGGTAGGAAGGAAAGCAAGCTATTTTGATGTACAGACATAGACTTTGGCTAAATTTTCAGCTGGAAAATAGTAATAAGAAAATTTAATGAATACTCAAATTAACAGGGTTCTCAGGCCAAGGAAGGCAGAACGGTAGAAAACTGGAGAATCTTCTTAAGGAAACTTGAGGACCTCGGATGATTTAATAAAGTGCCACTCAGAAGGAGAGGAATGCCCTGAAAGTCTTTTCAAAGTCCTTCTAGTAGTCTTTCCTAATGTTTCAAGGAAAGCTTGCTTTAGTAAAAGGACAGCCCCAATGATATTAAAATTTATGTTAAAATAAAGCACACTTTCAAGAGTAAGGATACACAACTGACACTCCCAAGACTACCAAAGTTGACCTACTTGTAATGTGAACTTATCTGAGAGGTGACTTTTCCCTGCATCTTCTGCCTGCACAGGAGAGAAGAGGAAAAGGAAAAAGAAAATCTTAGCAACTTTTCTCCTGAGACGGACTCTTCTTTAGAAGAATGTTGCAGTGCTAACAAGAAAGCATTAAACCTCATATAAAACCTAGAGCTGATTGGCAGTCCTTCACTTTAAAACAAGATATCTTTGTTAGTTATTGAAAAAATGGAGATGCACCAATGAATTGAGACCTTTTTTCGAGGGGGAGTACCTGGGATTGAACTCTGGTCCTTGTGCTTGCGCGGCAGGTGGCGAAACCACTGAGCTAAATCCCCAGCCTGAGACTTTTGATATGCATGAGTGTTGAATCAATGTGAAAAGTTTAAGCAGTCAAAGGGGCCAAGAATGAGGTATTGAACATTGGAATGAATACCTTTTAAAGCTCCTCAAATCATCAAGTCATCACTGCATTTATGTAGCTGCCTGACCTTGTATAGCCTGAAGACAACTTCTTCAAGGAACATTCTGGAGTGGGAATAGACCTACTGCCTCTATCCAATTCATCCATTTAACAAACACAACCTAGAGGAACACCACATGTCTCGTGCTATGGTCATACTGAGGATAAAGACACAAACAAGATTTGGTCCTGTTCCCAACTTTCTGAGAACAGGTTATATTTAGATGGAAACTATAAAGTTTTAGTACAGCACACTAATTTATTAAAGTATTAATTTATCAGATAGTTAATTGCATTAATATTAATTAATCAATGTATTAATATGGGTTGTTCTAGGAGCTAAAGGATGCCATGATCCTAAGCCTAAGATATGATGATACTGCCAGACAGAGGAGATAGAATGTCTTAAATCACACAGTGGTCTCCACCCTACACTCCTACTTCTTAGAGTCCCCGGATTCAGCCCTTGAGTCCCTTAGACTGAGCAGCTTACAGTGCCTGCCACTTTCACATACCAGCATCATTTTCTGTATCTACACAAATAAAAGTGGACAGCAAACCAGTGCCATCCTGTTTGCTACTATTAGATTTATGACATGTCAAGTTTAAATAGCAGGTGCAAGGCTTACAATGAAGGCGACACAGAATTCATTTCTCAAGCCCACCAATGTTCTGAGGCCACCCCCTTCTCCTCCCTGCTGGGGCTGGGAAAGCAATTTCATGAAACCCTCATGCCGAGAAAAGGCCTCACTGAATCTCCTAATTCAACTTTGTTTCTGTCTCTCTGTTTTCCTCCTCAAAGTCCCCCAAAACACTAAAATAGCATAAATGCTACTTACCAGTATCTGATAGATACCAATTAACCTTTATGCAAGTTTGCTTCTGCTATGCATAAGTCCTAGCTTTATCCCCGGGGCTAAATTATTAATTCCTTATAAACAACTACCACCATGTTGCTTGCTGCTCAACTGATGTAGCCACCTCTAATTTAGGCTTCTTGAACCCATATTTTGTGCTTTTCTTTATCTGTGTATGAGAACCTTTCCCCTGTCTTCCCTTCCTCCCACCAGCAAATTAAACTGCTCAGTTGCTCATAGCTTTTCCTAGTAATGGAGGCAACTTGGACTTGACCCATTAAAGGAGAAAGCCCAGAAAGACTTGCTACAATACCCAGCCAGTCTCATTTTGATAATTGATTGGCAATACAAGCATTTGGTCTACAAAGTAACCTTGGTCAGGTTTCCATTTTGCAACAGAGCCCCAAATTAAAAATTACCTCCAGGGGATAATTCTTTTGCAAATAATATGAGCTGGGCTATTTCTGTTTTTGTTAGGCACACCGTCACTCCAGGCTAGTGTCTCATATGTTATTCTGGCTGTGTAAAAAAGGCCCATAATAACACCACTGGCAACAAAAACAATGGCAAGAAAATGGGTGTCAATTTACAATCATGAAATAAGGTGAAAAACATATTCTAATTGTCCAAAAGTTGAAACTCACTTTAGATGGGAGAAAATTGCAAAATAGAGTTCCTCAATCTGGGTGTTTTAATCAACAGCAAGGCAGGCAGCACTTGGGGTGCTGTGTTCAGCTGTGGTCAGCCCTGAGCTAGGCTAGACTCAACCAGGAAGCAGGGGCCTCAAACTCTCCAAAATGATGAGGGTTATTAGTCTCAGTAAGCTGTGGCCAGAGGCCTTAGGTCTCTGCTTTTGCCTTGATGTGACTCTACCCTTGGCAAATGGATCATTCCTCTTCATCGTGATAGGGAAAAGTTTTCAAGTAAATTTAGTAGATTAGCTATTAAAGTAGTTATGGGGGCAAAATAGGTAGTGTATCCCTTTAAAAGCTTGCCTTAGCCCATTATTTCTGCTATGTAAAGTGAAGGTTATATAGTTCCTTTGATCTGCAGCTCCGCTATAGATAACATCCTAACTCTGAAGAACAAAGTGGGAATCCTTGAACAAACTTGTGATGTATGTGCCTTAACTGTCAAGTGTTCAGGACTGTAATCAGTGACAGAAACCACCTGTGTCTAACCATTAAACAGGAATTGGAACTTTATTTACTTGACAAAGACCACTAGAGATGAGATAATGACTGACAAAAGTATAAAAGGTGATGGACAAAGAACGCAGAGGGGGGCTATGACCAGACCAGTTTCTGGCATCCAGCCTTGCTATAGCAAGTAAAGGCTTTGTTTCTTTTTTTTAACCCAAATTCTGTGTCTCTGTGCATTTCTTTCTGCGATTCCAGAACAATCGTGTTAGTCAGCTTTCTGTCACTGTGACAAAATACCTGAGAAAAACTATTTATAGAAGGAAAGATTTATTTTGGCTCATGGTTTCAGATGTTTTAGTTCATGGTTGCTTGGCCCCATCACTTTGGCCCTATGATAAGCCGAATATCATGGTGGAGAATACATTGTGAAGCAAAGCTGCTCACCTCAAGACAGCTGGGAAGGGCAGAGAGAGAGAGAGAGAGGAGAGAGAGAGAGAGATTAGGGACAAAATATGCCTTCAAAGGCATGCCCCAGTGACGCACTTCCTCCAACTAGGCTTTACTTCATAAAGTATCCACATTCCCATTAGTGCCAAAAGCTGAAGACCAAGCCTTCTATACATGAGTCTTTGGGAGATATTCCAGATCCAAACTATAACTCTCAACATTAAAGACTGACTTCAAGTGTCCCCCTCTCCTGGGAAATTTTCCTGATTTTCAGTCAGACCCCCTACCGCATCTCCCATCACACACTGTAATAAATAGCACAGACATTCAGCTACTTATTGACTTTGGTCTCTCCAACTACACTTCAAGTTCTTTGACAGCAGGAAGCACACCTTGCTCCTCCTTTAATTTCTAAAAAACTAGCTCAGTGCCTGGCACATGGTGGTATTTAGTGGACATTTGCATGAATTGATGTACCAAAACATACAAACCTACATAGGATGAAACAAGAGCTGAATTTAAAAGAATTAATTATTCAGAAATCAATCTACTTAATTCATTGGTTTATTTTTTCAACATGATCTTTTTTGGGATCTACCCTTGCCCTAAGTACTTAGAAGTGATAGGAGGAGAGGACAAAATCCCTGTTTTAAGAAATTTAAAGCCCAATTTGTACATTTATATTGGAGAATGGTAGAAAACAGTCTAAGGTGGAATTTTATGGCACAGTAGTATGGTTGTGATGCAATACTAGGTTGAGAGTTTTAAAAACTTATTCCCCATTACGATCCAACCACTGAGTCATCGTATGACTTTGGAGAAGTCCTTCTATTGCTTGAGGACCTCAGTTTCATTATATGTAATGTCAAAGAGTTGAAACACTACTAAGAAAATTGACTACTCACATGGAAGAAAATAAATTTCTGCCTCAAAGTACAGAAAAATAAATTCAATGTGGATTAAATATTAAAATGTAAATTAGCAGAACTCCAAAAGAACAAAAACCTTTAAAGATATATCTGTTGGTGTCCATTTACAAATAATTTCTTTAACAAAGTCTAAAAAGCAAAACTCATAAAGGGAACACCTGATGAATTGAACTCCCCTAATGTGAACACAGACTCATACCCTAAACAAAGTGAGAGATGAACAAAGCCACCACATGGTTATGAAAAACCAAAGAGGGGCAGAATACTCAGGAACTTTTATGAAACTATTAGAGAAGTGTAGTCCAATAGCGAGGTGGTCAAAAGATATGAAACAAAATTTGCAAAACAGAAGGACTGATAATGATGAGAACATATTTAACTTAACTAATAATGAGGGAAATTTCAACATAGAGTGAAATACCGGTTCATATCTATCAGACTGGACAAAAATTAAAAATATGTTGATACGAAGACTCTGCTGTGCTTGCAATAAAGATGTAAATGGCTATGGCTATTTGAATGACAACTGCGAAAGCAAACACCACTGGCTACAACAAAGTCCTAGGAGGGGAGGTTTCGGGTGAGGCTGAATTGAAGAATTGGGCAAACAGCAGATGTTCCAAGAGCAAATCAGCTGTGCATACAGGGATGAGGCAGGCCTTTCCAGGTCATGGTGTGACCAATGCCCCTTGTTTCCTGCCTGTTCCTTACGTAGGGCCCCTCTCTGTGGCCAGGGTTATAGGGAGACCTACTGTTACCCTGTACAGTAATGCCCCGAGCGGGGTTAGGGAGCTTATGCAGCCTGATATTAAACTGAAATCTAAACAGAAGAGACCTCCTTTATGACAGCAACTACCCCTCATTGAACTGTTGCTGTGGCCAAGCCCCACTCTGAGTCACATAACCCTCATGATGCTCTGTGAGGTATGGACTATTAGCATTCCTCTTTCACAGATTAGGAAACTGAGGCACAGAGAAGAGAAGTTCCCCAGAACCTCATAAGTGGGTTCCTGGATTGGAGCCCAGGCTCTACTACAGGACTGCTGTATGTAACTATTAGGCAGCACTGCTGGGACATTCAAGGCTGCCCCTCTACTAATTTTGCTAATGCTGACCCTGATCCCTGTTCCTAGATCTGGCTGGCCTCATTGCCATTTCACCAACCTCTCTGCCCTGCAAGATTCTCAAAGCTGCTCCTTCTTATCCTCCCCTCCTCCACTCTTCCCCTCCACTGAAAGGGAGGAGCTGTGTCTGAAAAAAATGTCAGAGAAAGTGACAAATGGAAGCTGACCCCAGGTCAGAGCTCCCATGGTCTCACTCCCTACCCCCATGGAATCCACTAACCTCCCTCACAGTGGATGGAGAGGCAGGACACAAAGCCCTTGGTGGAAACAGGTGCCAGGACATATCTCCTGGGGCCACATCCCACATCACTGGGGTATCTGGACATAGATTGCCCTGCCCCCCTATTCTTGCTCCAGGTCAGTGTCCCCCAGCCCTGCCAGAGCCTCTTCAAACCATTGTTTAGGAGCAGGCGACATGTGTTCCCCCAGCACTGGTGACAGGTGTCAAGCTGGAAAAATGATGGACTTCATGGTATGGACAAAATTTCTATCAGAAATTGTAGCTGTGAAAGCAGCAGTGGCAGGGCATCCTCACACAGGTGTGCGTACACACAAGCTTGTGCATACTTGCTCTCCCACATGCACACTTGCGCTCATGCTCACTGCTGCCATGCTGTATGAATGGAACCCAAAGAGTAAGTCTTAGCTCATGGGGAAAGGATGTGCCAACTGCCACCTCTCTGTCTCTACCCTCCCCCCAGAAGATGAGTAATAGCAGCAGTAATGACTTCCACATGGGTTGGGTCCTATAGTTTGTAATGCACTTCCACATCTGCCAGATCATCAGATACACAGTAGTTAAGTACTGGAGCTGGATGGCCACTTTTAGGCTGGGGAACAATGAGCAGGCTGCTGAACTTCTCTGTGCCTCTGCTTTCTCATCTATATAACAGGGCTAATAATAGCATCTGATGAGAGCCACAGCCATTGAGAAGTTTGGACGGCTCCTTGAAAGCACACAAGAGACCATCAGTTCTGCCCCCACTACCCTCAGCAGTTGCTGGTTGCAGCTTCTCAACTGCCCAGTATTCTAAATACATCACCCTCCATGGTAAAGCATCCTTCTGAGGTACCAAAGTGAACTGCTGTGCAAAGTGATACCAGCCTGGAAAGGAGACAATGACACATCACAGATGCACATGCATGTACCACAGTCATAGCCACTGCAGATCCAAGGTCCAACCTGTGTCTGATATTGGCCATTTCAGCAAGGAACTTTGTTCTCAGCAGAATCTTCAGTGTGCCATGAAGGCACCGATGGTACAAATGGGAAGGGATAATGCCACACTGCAAAACTGCCAAGAAATAAACCCATGAGTGTGGAGTGGTCAGCATGTGCTCATTCAGTCCAGTGTTTATTCAGCAGATTTAATTGGTATCCCCTAAACACCTGTCACCCACCCAGCTCTGGAATGGGGGATATAGTAGGGAGGGAGATAGGAAGACATGCTCATAGGGCACTATACATGGACAAAAGAAACAGAAATCTCCAAAACCTACAACACCGGGAATTGCACTGTCAAGGGTAGTCCGTGGTAATCAATGGCCTTGGTTTTCTATGTATCCATTATGAAGACATCAACTTGCTCTTCATATGGAATTTCTCTCTTTTGGTTGTCATGTGGACAAATTCTTAGAATGTCCAAAATAAATGGGACTATGGAGAGCTTATATTCCTTCCATCTTCAGATAAATTCTAAATCAAGGTGTAAAATCCACAAAAGTGGGGCAGATGCCATTGGGTCAGGAAGGGAGTGGGGCAGGGGCAAGTCCAGTGTCTTTGGTCCCCTTTGCTCATTGTGTCACCTGACTTCCTTTGAAGACTTTGGGAAGCACTTCTCAAGACATATCCTTAGGTTAGGCTCGACTGCAAACAACAAAAATTCCAAACATAGTAGCTTATACAGGATAGTGGAGTTTTTCTTTATCACATAAAAGTCACAAGTGTTGGGCCCATAGTCATCTTTCTGCATACTTCCAGGTCTCCCCTCCACATCCTCATGGTTAGAGATGGTGGCATTTGTTTGCAGGGAGCTGGTGGAGGAAATGATAGAGAAGAAAAGCTCCAGGAGGCTCTGAGAATCCCCCCCCCTCAAATCTCACTGGTCATGATTAGTCACATGGCCAAATACAGTTGCATGGATTACTGGGAAATGTAGTTTGTCTTCTAGATGGCCATGAGCTCAGCTAAAAGCTCTATGACTATCAGAGTAAAAAATGAGGGCTCATTGCCCTACTAGTTCAATCCTCCACTTTGTTTTGAGACAGGATCTTGCTATATAGTTCAGGCTGGCCTTGAACTCACAGCAATCCTACTGTCTCAGCCTCCTAACTGCTGGGATTACAGGCTTGCACCATCACACCCAGCTAATCCTCTCTTTATAAGTGACTAAAACAAGATGTCATGGTGATAATAGGATCCCACCATAGGGCCTAAATTAGACAAAAATGAAAAGATTTGTCCCAATGGGGAGAAAGATATGTCAACCAACACTTACAACATGACAAATAATTAATGATAAAACCTAAATAGGATGGGATGTACCAATAAGTGTTTTGCTATAATAACAAACAAACAAAAAATAAGATGGGAGCAGTGAAACAAAGTCTATCTATGAGGAACCTAGAAGAGGTCACCAGGAGAGAGCTTGCCAGCTAAGGCTGTATTGGTGAGAAGATGTCTGCTGAGTGGAAAGAATAGGAGAGAGAAACCCAAGAAGAGGGAGCTACACTTGCAAAGTTCCAGAGGCAGGACAAGGTGCCATTTTTGGAAGTTGAAAAGAGATACAGTATTACCAGAACATAAAAGAAAAAGAGATATCATGCTTAATTTTATGTGTCAACTTAGAAGGTATTTTCAGATAAGATTAACATTTAAATTGGTGAACTTTGGATAAATTAAATTGCCCCTTTCCATGTGAGTGGGCCTCATCATCAATCGAAGTCATGAATAGAAGAAAAAGACCAGTTTTCTCAAGCAAGAGGGAATTCTCCAACAAATTGCCTTCAAACTTTATCTGCATCATTGATTTTCCCGGGTCTCCTGGCTGCCAGCCTGCACTATAAATTTTGGACACTACCAGCTTCCATAACGATGTAAGTCAATTCATTCCAATAAATCATAGATAGATAGATAGATAGATAGATAGATAGATAGATAGATAGATAGATAGACAGATATTCTATTGGTTCTGCTTCTTTGGGGAACCCTGACCAATGCAAGGTTGAACTGTAGAAGAGGTTGGACAGACTGGCAGTAACCAAATCATGAATCGCCTATGTGCCATTCAAAGCCATTCTGATTTATCCTGTAGAAAATTAGGACTCATCACAAGCCTCTGAGCATGAAGGGAGTGTGACTTGCATGTTCAGGGATGTGGTGGGGATCAGGCAGATCAATATGCATTGTGGACAAACACTGTTCTATGGTGGCTGAGAGGTATCCAGGCCAATGGCAGGGAGACAGGACAAGATAACTTGATGTCCAAGTGTTAGAAGGGGACCAGAAGTAAGGAAATCTCCCAGGGAAGCTCTGTAAGCACAAGCACTGATTCATTTTTGCCCATCTCTGCATTTCCAGCATTAACATAGTGACTGGTACTAGATCTGTATACTTCTATGTTGAATTAAGAATAACAGATACAAAGAAGTATAGACTTGGAGAAAGTAGGACTATGGATTCGTAATAACATTGTCAGCAAGTGGGTCCTTAATTCAATCCAAATATCTGTTGAATGAATGAATTAATTAATTAATTAATGGCCCAGTTTGTTAGACAAAGCCCTGCTCCCTGCAATGGCCCAGCATTCCCTGCAGCCAGACCAGGCACACAGGAAGGTGAAGCATTTTCAATAAGAACAGAGGTGAAGGGTGACTCTCAGATTTCAGTGTATGCTGCATCCTCACCCTTTCTCCCAAACATCCTCTCTCAGCTAATGGATGTATGAAATTCCACTATTTAGAGCTTAACATCTATAAGTCTTAAGTCCTAGAATAAACAAATATGCAAGAGTTAGATCCCCTTCTAAGCCATTCTACATTATTTAAGCCCAAGTGTTTGGTTCCTCAGACAGCAGGAAGGGATGAGGAGTGGCAAGGAAGGAGTGGACATATTTGAGAGAGAAACAGAGTCAAGGAAAGGAGGCTGAGAGTTCCCAAGCCCAGTGGCATATCTTGACAGTTTTGCCAATGAACCACCCTTGCAGAGGGAAATGCCAAACAGAGAGAA
The DNA here is from genome assembly GCF_000247695.1 of Heterocephalus glaber. Next base: position 10,934,724 of record NW_004624778.1, on the reverse strand, counting down.
GCAGCTGAAGTCCATCAAAATCTTTGTGGCCCCTTTGAAGGGAACCCAAGCACTAAGCATAGGAAGATTAAATCCAGTGACTAAGCCTGGTGGCAGGCTCTTATTGTTGACACACACAGACCTTTTCGTACCACTTTTTAAATATATTTCTGCCCAGAAGAGGCATTTGACAAGCTCCGGAAGACCTAATGGAATACAGCAGCTAATACTGCAAGTCAGCAAAGCTTGTCAACCCATGTGCCATCATCTCTCACCTCCTCTTTCATTTTTATAGAAATGGCTCAGAAACAGAGAAGAGAAATTTCAAAAGCCAAACAAAAAATCAATACTGTGGGATATAACCCAGCTTAATACAAAAACCAGAGAGGGCTTCTTTGTCTCGTGCCTCAGCAGCACCATCAATCACACTCCTGGGATGGATTTGGGAGGCCACCTTTGCTCAGAAGCCGGCAGGATTCGTTTTAGTTAAAACGCCCAGGGAGAGTAGGGTTTAGGTAGAGTAGAGCCTAAAGCAGGGTGGGGGGAGGATGTACAGTCCCCAGCTCCCACTGGCCCATCTCTGACTTTGCAGTCTCCAGGCCAAGACAGTAGACAGTGAGGATAGAGGAAGAAAGCTGTGAGCACAAAGTTAGATTGACAGGAAAGATAGAGTAAGCAGTGCCTTTTAGACTTACAGGAGCCTGTCCATGTTCTTAGGCTCACATAAATTCCCCACATCCATAGGACCACTCGTCCAAGACCAGTGAGGACCAGGCTCAAGCAGCCAGTTCTAACCAGGTGTGATCATAGTGTCCTGAAGGCAGCCCATCCCTCAGAGGGACACAGTGGGCACTGCCCTGTGTCACTCTTCCCTGTCTGCTCCCCACCTCCTATTCTGAGAACTCCACTGAGCTGGATCAGGGGCCACTCTAAGGTCTGAAATACAAAACATCCAGACAAGAGTCTCTTCCTTCTCACTCTGCTTTTCTCAGCTCCGTAGCCTCTTCCTCAGTGCTGAATCTGCATCAGGAGCCTGTCATATGCTACACCAGGTCCTTAGTCTTCCCTTTAAGCAAATCACACACTGCTCAGTATGTGTGATTATAGATCCATGGAGAAAATTATCCATCTGTCTGTCCTTCCACAGGGCTATGCCCAGAACCAGCCCCTAGAGTAACATGTTACATGAACAGAAGCCTCAGGAATGTGAGTTCCTTCCTTGCACCTGCACCTCGTGTGGCTCCACCTAAAATGGCTTCTCCTTCTGGGTCACTCTGTTTAAAATACTACCTTCCTCCAGGAAACCCTAGACTCCTTATTTTGCACTAATCTTTCCCTTTTCTTCTCTTCTGGAGTTTAACAAATTCTAGGGATTCTGTGGACAATCCAAGAGTTGCAGAGGGAATCACAGAACCTTGACATGGGGTGGACCTTTAGAATCATCTCATTTCAGGAAGCTTTAAAAATCAGCGCCAATGCCCAGGTCCCATTTGTGAATGATTATGTCAGAATCACTGGTCGGGTGGTGGGTCAGGTATTGGCATTTTAAAAACTAAGCATGTGATTAATGGTCATGTGCATTTCACATTGAGATCCACTGTCCCATCCAACCTTTCCAGGAACTCTGGGTGTGTTTGGGCAGGTTGTATCCTGAACAGTTCTAGAGGGCACCGTTTACCTATCAGCCAAGACAGTGGTGACTGGAGAAGCTGTGCAGTACACATCCAAGCCAAGGAGAACCCCTGGTTTTATGATTAGGAGCTCAAGATAATTTGGTGAAGATCACACAGCTGGTTAATGTTAGAGTTTTGGTGAAAACCCACGCTCTCCAGCTCCTCATTCAGGGGAATCTGCTGTCTTCCACAGACCACTCAAAATGGAGCCCTTGCTCACCCTTATTAGGAATAGACTCTTGAGCACCGCCTCAGATCTCCTAAATCACAATCTGCATTTTGCCAAGGTCTGCAGACTATCCAAGGACACGTTACCACTAGGGAACCCATACCTATCACACAGCAACCGCAAGAGAGCTTTCTGGTGGTTGGGCCATCCTTCACACCTGCCACTTTTCATGCTTTCATGCTTTGCACACAGTAGGCAATCAATATGTGCATCCCGATTGATTGATTGAAAAATCTGTGGTGTGCATTAGATACAGGCGGCCTGAGTGCTGCTGTATTGGAAATGACTGACTTTCAAGTTCATGTAATCACTGTGACAGGAGAATCCCTCACTACACCAGAGGTAGTCCTTTACAACTATAGAAAAAGTGACACTGATAATGAGGTAAGGTCTTGCTGAGCACACCCACAGTGCAAGGGATGATCTCATGTGTACCCTGACCCTTTTGATACATAACATCTAATTACCTTACCCAGCCTCACTTGGATGATGATTCTTTCTTTATCTCATAAAAAATAAATAAATAAAAAGAAGAGAGAGAGAGTGAGGGTTCTTCAGGTTTAGGGTGTCCTCTGATTCAAGTTACTGATTCTGATTAATCCACCTGATTAGAGGCAAAGTCAATCAGAGACACACTTGCCTTCAGAGCTTTCATCTCCTATCCCTGCTGGCTCCATCTCTGCATTGGGCATTGACTGAGTCTACAGCACTTCATGATAAATGGCCAGATGGCCATTCAGTTGTCTAGATGTTTATCACTTTTAATAGTCTATTGCTCTTTTTGTGTATCTTTTCTGCATACTCTTAGTGGGTCAGCACTGTCCTTTGGCTCCAAAGTGTGTGCTCATCTGGACAGCCAAACTCTCATTGAGACATAAACTCCAGCCCCATTCAATCAGCTGCCTTGATCTGCAGCAATAGATACCTGATTCCATGAACTTATCAAATAGTACTGCCCCAAACTCCTGGCCAAACACAGACCTAAATATTGATGAGCAAGTAGTCTGTGGAAATACAGTCTAGCTGTTTCTCTAATTTAATGATTCTGAGTGGTACAGCCCCTTACCTCCAAAATGTGTATAAATATGCACTCAAAACTTGCATGCTGTATCAAGTGTTCATAGGCCTCACAAAAGCCTGCTTCTTGGCCCAACAGCATATTTTACAGAACTAGAGAAAACAATCCAAAAGTTCATCTGGAACCAGAAGAGACCTAGAATAGCAAAAGCAATTCTAAGCAACAGAGACATGGCAGGGGATATCACAATTCCCAACTTGAAACTGTACTACAAAACCACTGTGAAAAAATAGCATGGTACAGGCAAAGAAACAGACCCGAGGATCAGTGGAACAGATTAGAAGATGCAGAAACAACACCAGACACACTCAGCCACCTCAACTTTGACAAAGGAGCCAACCACCCTCACTGAAGTAAAGATAGCCTCTTTAATAAATGGTGTTGGGAAAACTGGATTTCAACTTCCCAAAGATTAAAACTAGAACCCTATCTTTCACCACACACTAAACTAAAATCCAAGTGGATTAAAGATCTAAATGTTTAAACAGAAACACTAAACTTGCTGTAAGATAAGTTAGGTAGAACTCTCAAAGACATTGGCATAGGAAAGGACTTTATGAACAAATCCTCAATAGCACAGGAACTAGCACCAAGAATCAACAACTGGGATCTCATCTTGTTAAAAAGCTTCTGCACTGCAAGAGAAACCACCAACAGAGCTAAGAGACAACTCACAATGTGGGAAAAAAATTTTACCAGCTATTCCTCAGACAAAGGTCTGCTATCTAGAATATATAAAGAATGAAAAAAAATTAGACCCCCCCAAATATAAAGACCCAATACAAAAATAGGCTTTTGAAATAACAGACATTTCTCAGGCAAAGAAATAGAAGCAGCAAATAAATATATATAAAAATATTC
>NW_004624778.1:10886322-10918867 GCF_000247695.1 Heterocephalus glaber | reverse complement strand
TTTGTGTTGAGAAGTCTGCTGTGATTCTGATGGGCTTTCCTTTGTATGTGATTTGTTTCTTTTCTCTAACTGCTTGTAGAACTTTGTTCTTCTGTTGGGTTTTTGGAATCTTCATAATTATACGCCTATGTGTAGATTTTTTTGATCAAGGCTATTTGGAGTCCTATATGCCTCACTTATCTGTATGTGAAGTTCTTTTCCCCTGCTTGGGAAGTTTCCTGATATCACTTCTGTAAACAGTTTTTTTTATGTCATCTGCACTCTCTCCTGTTTCTTCCTTGACTCCAGTCAGCCTTATGTTATTCTTCTTTGCATCATCTAGCAGCTGCTGGATTGATTTCTCATGTTCCCTTATAATTTGGAAGCAATTTTTCTTTTCCTGGTCACTAATTGCAATCTTATCTTCTATATCTGAAATTCTTTCCTCACATTGGCTCATTCTACTGTGTAGACATTCAGTGGAATTTTTAATCTCCTGGAAATCTGTTTGTATCTGTTTTATGGATTCCATTTGTTTCCATTGTTGGGATTCCATCTTGTTCCTCAGCTTCTCTGTAGATTTATTAATCATGTCTTGCACTATGAGCACAATCTCTGCTGTTATCTGAGAAATTATTTCTGATTTCAGAAATTATTTCTGATTTTCCAGACCCTCATTTGTTGTTGCCAATTCAGGGAGTCCAGGTGGTTGAATAGCACAGTGTTCCGTCTCGTTTCCCTTTGAGGTTGCTGTAGATGATCTGGAAGTTTGATTTTGAGGCTTGTTTACATGTCTTCTTATTTAAAAGGGAGAGGGGTGTCTGTGTGTGTTGCTGGTGCCCGCCCAGCTCACCTCCTCTACACTGGGAGCAGTGGTATGGCACCCCAGAAGCCTCCTCTGCACTGGGAGTGGTGGTACAGCAGCCCAGAAGCCTCCTCTGCACTGGGAGCAGTGCTGCAGCAGCCCAGAAGCCTCCTCTGCACCCTGAGAACTAGTTCTTAACAACAGCTAACTCAGGTCCCCACCTCCAGCCCTGCAGCGGTGACATACTTCTCTTTCCATGCTTTCAATGCTAAAGGTTTTCAAGGTACTGTGTAGACACAAGCACAAATGACATAAGCCAAATCACTGCTGAAATTGCCATTGACAGGAGCAGGATGTAGATCACTCAGGCACTGCTATAAAGCAAGAGTTCCCATAGTTAAAGCTAGAGGCATCTGCAAGAGCTGTTACCTGATTGCAATGAGCCCCTTCAGGTGGAGGCACGAAAGCCATTATGCCTGTTAGGGTGGTTTATAGCCTTTGGGCCATATGTAATGTTCACCACAGAGGAGCCTGAATTAACCTAGGGGCTGGGTGGAAGCTCTGTCACCTTGTTCACATTCTCTTCTTCCGGGAAGACATTCCTCTGGGCCAACCTGATGCAAAGGTGGCTGGTGTGGCTGTTACCCAGTGTCCTTCTAGTCCAAAGCTGGTCCAATCTTGAGTATCAGACATTTTTACATAGTGTGCATACAGTCAGCCAGAGAGGTTCAAGCAGAATCAGCCAGAAGCAAAATTTAAATGTCCTTAAATGTCAAAGGGAGCCAGACAAAAGCTATGGGTAAATCTTTCTATGTGCCACAAATTCTGCAAGATATTTCTTGACCCCCAAACTCTACCCTAGACAGAGTTCATCAGATAGCCTTGACCCCAAATCCCCAACTGCATACGAGCAAATGGGCTACAGTGATTTTTCACATAGCTGGCCTACTAAGAGAAAAATCTATGGGTTTTTTATTCTTTTTTGTGTGTTTGTTTGTTTTGTTTTGTTTTATTTTGGTACCAGGGATTGAACTCAGGACCTTGTGCTTGTGAGGCAGGCAGTGGCACCACTGATCTAAATCCCTGGCCCCCTATGGCTTATTTTTTTACTTTCTTCCAGAACCTAGGAGAGACCTTGGAACAAAAATGATATTAAAGGGCCAGGGATTTAGCTCAGTGGTTTCACTGCCTGCTGCGCAAGTGCAAGGACCTGAGTTCGATCCCCGGTACCAAAAAAAAAAAAATGATATTAAATATACATTGAATATATAAATAAGTGAAATGTGTGGATTTATCCTGCCTGAGATTGATTGCATCCCTGAATGCTGAAAGATTTTGCAAATATAATCAGAAAATAATTGATCAAGTCTTTAAGGGATCACTGGTGAGTGACACAGGAGTCAGATAACCAAACACACTCAAACATCCCACTTTTCAGGCACAGAAAAAGAATTGATTCTGGAAAACACAACGTTGTAGAGTAGGTTAAATGTGACTTGTGTGTGGAAGAACCTGGCAAACACTGCCTCAACCAGGTGCTCAAGGTCAGTGTCATCAGTGCTAAGTCACATTGATGGCAGCTGCCCCAGGTACTATGTGATGGGAATAGAACTTCACCTCTGTGGTCTCCCCACCTAGAAACCTAGTCTAACCTGGAGACAATAATTAGCCAAGTTCAAATTGAAGGTCACTATACAAAATCTCCAACTAGTACTTGTTAAAATTGTCATTGTCATCAGAATAAAGAAAATTCTGAGAAACTACCACAGACCAGAGAAAAACTAAGACATGATGACTAAGTGTAAGACAATATCCTTGTTGAGATTTTGGAACACAAAGAGGACTGTAGGGGAAAACTTAGAAATCCTAAGTAGTCACTAAGATTGGTTAATATTAATGTATTCTTGTAAAACTAATATTGGTTACTTAGTTATGACAAATATACCATCATATCATAAGATGTTAATAAAGCAATCTAGGTGTGTGGTAGATAAGGTCTCTCTATACTGTCTTTCCAACCAACTGCTCTGTACACCTGAAACTATCTAAAAGTGAAACTTTATTTTTAAGTGAGTTATACACATTGAACAAAGTAGTGATGATAAGAATTTATCTTGGCTCAACAGTAAGAGGCCAAAGCAGCTAGGCTCATCCATCCCCACAATAGGATAGACCCCTGACCAATCTCTAGAGAAAGGCCCTTGTCAGCCTAGACAAGCATGGCTTGAGCAGCCCTGTGCTGCTGATACCTCGGCCGGGGGAACCAGTGTTCCAAGAAGAGTGTTTACCTGGTCTGCAGTACCTGGAAGGTAAATCTGGGTATAGTGTGAGGTCAGAATTTCTCCCTTGACCCTGTCCTTTTAGCCTCTCCTGTCACTCAGAAAGGAGATATATATATATATATGTATTAAATGATATAATTAGGATACCAAAAATAGTATATAAACAACTAACCAAATGTAAATTAAGAACTATAAAAAATACTTATTTACTGTCCAAGTAAATGGTAGAAGACATGGTTAAATTCGTGGAATGGGGAGGTCCTTGGATTGGATTGGCATGAAGAGGGCAATAAGGCTAACAAGGTAATTAATTGTAAACTTGGGCTTCATTAAGCATACATTCTACATTTTAAGAGACCCATTCATATGCTCCCCAGAGGAGAGTGACCAGGAAGGGGACAGTTCTGAAGACTAAGAGGAATAGATGAAGAAATTAACCTGGAATTGACATTTCAGGGAAGTGTAGGGCAGCCTGGCAACTGCATTAAACACTTGCAGAACTACCAAGGAGTCAACCATGCCTCTTGGGACCTCTGTTCCTGGACTACCTGGGCCAAGGCAAATCTTCTCCAGTGGAGTCACTAGGGGTGGGTGTGGAGTTGGTCATGCTGCCCTAAGCCTAGAATCTTCCAGACCAGTTCTTCTCCACTTGTGATTTGCATATGAATCACTCTGGAGTCTTTCTAAAATTCAGAATCAGATACAGCAGATCTGAGCTAAGGCCAGAGAGGCTGCACTTCTAACAAATTCTCAAGTGAAATCAGTGCTTCTCAAAGACGGTTTAGGGTGGGGTGTTCCGCAAGGCACTCAACAACTAGTAGGCTCTTATTACTGTATTATTATTACTACCAGTCACTGCCAAGACAAGGTCAATTTTGTCTCACTAGTTACTCAGAGTACATGTCTTGTTTGTATACATGCTGGCCTTGGAGTGTCATCAGTCCAACCTACTGTGGCCTGTCCTGTCCCGAGCTTCTTTTCCTTCCCACCAGCCCTGCATTGCCGGTGAGTTGAACAGGTTGTGCTAGGTTCCATGTGGCAGAACTAGGCCCAGTGGAAGCTGAATGTAAATATACAGTATTTCCATACAAATATGAGTTCATCCATAAAAAAGCCTCAGGTTATGACCTCCTGTCACTGCAGGTTCCCAGTGGAGGCTACACCACCTGTCAGGGGTGTTGTGACTCCTGTCCAGCAGAGGAAGGGGAAAATAACAGATTTACCAGGAACATTTATGATGCACTATTTAAGCAATCTTCAAATACATTACTACTAATTATAGTCACCACACTACATAACAGACCTCTAAAACTTGCTCAGTCTAGTAACTGAAACTTTGCACACTTTGACCAACATCTCTTCATATCACTCCCACTCTACCCTCCCATCCCCTGGCAAGCACCATGCTACTCTCTGCTTCTATAAATTTGACTTTTGTATATTCCTCATGTAAGTGAGATCATGCAATATTTGTCTTTTTATTCCTGTGTGTGTGTGTGTGTGTAAAGAAAATGTAGTGGTATATATCTGTTTTAGGGGACTTGGCTTGATTCCATATCTTGGCCACTGCAAAAACGTGCTGTAATAAACATGGAGGGCAAATATTTCTTTACCATATTGATTTCATTTCCTTCAGATATATACCCAGTAGTGATATTGTTGGATCATTTGGTAGTTTATTATAGTTTTTGAGGAACTTCTATGCGTTTTCCATAATGGCTATACTAATTTATATTCCCACCAATGGTGTAGAAGTGTTTGCTTTTTTCTATATCCCCTCCAACACTTTTTATCTTGTGTCTTTTTGATAATAGCCATTCTAACAGGTGTGAGGTGATAGCCCATTGTGGTTTTAACTTTCATTTCCTTGATTATGTGTGATGTTGAGCATTTTTCTATATACTTCTTGACTGCACATCTTCTTTGCAGAGATATCTATTCAGGTTTTATGCTCATAATTTTTCCAGTACTGGGAATCAAACCCTGGGCCTTGTGAATGCAAACCAAGTGCTCTACACTGAACTACACCTCCTGCCTCTATGTATTGCCTATTGCCTATGTTTTCTTTATGTCATTTGTTTATTTACTATTGAGTTGTTTGTGTTCCATATATTTTGAACACTAACATCCATCAGATGTATCCTTTGCAAATATTTTTTCCTGTTCTATAGGTTTTCTCTTCACCTTGTTGATTGCTTTCTTTGTTGTGCAGAGCTTTACTGGTTGATGAAATCTCACTTGTCTATTTTTGCTTTTGTAGCCTATGTTTGTATGGGGCCATATCCAGAAACTCAAAAACTTTTCTCAATGTTTCTCTAGTAGTTTTAAATTTTTTGATCTTATGTTGAAAACTTTAATCCATTTTGGGTTGATTTTTTTAATATAGTGTGAGATAAAGGTCAGTTTCATTCTTTTGCATGTGGATATCCAGTTTTCCCAACCCTATTTACTGAAAAGCTTGTACTTTTCTCACTTTATGTTCTTGAAAACTTTGTTGAGAATCAATAGACCATAATTTCATGGATTTATTTCTGAGCTCTCTATTCTGTTCTACTGGTGCCTTTTTATGCTGAAACCATGCTGTTCTGATTGCTGTAGCTTTGTGGTAGAATTTAAGATCAGGTAATGTGATGCTTCTAGCTTTATTATTTTTGCTCAAAATAATTTTGATTTTCCAGGAATGATTGTGGTTCTCTATGAATTTTAGGATTTTTTTTCTACTTCTATGAAAAATGGCATTAAAATTTCAATGAGATTGGTTTGAATCTATAGATCACCTCAGGCAGTATGGATATTTTCACAATATTTCTTCCAACCCATGAACACAGAATATATTTCCGCTTATTTATATAATTTATTCAATTAATATTTTATAGTTTTCCACATACAAATCTTTCAGCTCCTTGGTTAATTTATTTCTAAGTATTTTATATATATTTTTATCCCATTTTAAATGGGATTTTCTCCATTGCTTTTTTGAATAGTTAATTCTTAGTAGCATTCTTAGAAATGCTACTGATTTTTGTGTGTTAATCTGGTATCCTACAATTTTACTCGATTTATTTATAAGTTCTAACAAGTTTTTGTGGAGTCTTTGAGGTTTTTCAATATATACTATCATGCCATCTGCAAATAGAAACAATATAACTTTTTCCTTCACCTTATAGATGTCTCTTCTTTCTTTTTTGTACCTAATTGCTCTGGCCAGGATTTGCACCAGTACATAGAATAAATATAATGAGAGTCGGTACTCTTGTCTTGTTTCTGATCTTAGAGAACAAGGTTTCAATTTTCACTATTGAGTATAATTATAGATGTGGTTTTGTAATATATAATCTTTATTATATTGAAGAATATTCCCTCTATACCTAATTTATTCTATTTTATCAGGAAGAATGTTAAATTCCGTCAATTTTTTCTGCATTTACTACATGATTACATGATTTTTTGAACTTTCAATCTGTTAACATGGTATATCATATTTTTGATTGGCATAATATGACAAACCAACTTTGCATCCTAGGGCTATATCTCACTTAATCATAGTGTTATTGAATTCAGTTTGGGTGTATTTTGTTGAGGATTTTTGCATTTACATTCTCCAGGGATACTGGCCTGTTCTTTTCTTTTCTTATGTCCTTGTCTGGCTTTGGTGTTAGAGAAATTGTGGCCTTCTAAAGTCTGGAAGTATTTCTCCTCTTTAAATTTTTTCTTTTTTGGTACTGGGGATTGAACTTGGGTCCTTGCGCTTGCAAGGCAGGCAGCGGAACCACTGAGCTAAATCCCCAGCCCTCTCTTTAAATTTTTGTAAGAGTTTGAGAAAGATGGGTATTTGTTATTTAAATGTTTGATAAAAATCACCAGGGAAGCCATCAGATTCTGGGCATTTCTTTATTGGGATTTTTTTTTTTTTTTTTTTTTTTTTGCTGGTTCAATGCCCTTATTTGTTATTCGTCTGTTCAGGTTTTCTTTTTTTTATGATTCAGATAAGGATTTTTTTAAATGGTAGAAGAGGAAAAGGAGAGAGTCAGGGATGGTTTCCAGGTTTGAGAGGCATCTTGGTTCAGGTAAGATTTGTGGGCAGGATCACACCTGAAGGAGCATGAAGAGACAGCCTCACAGGCAGAGCAGAGAGCTGATCTGTGGCACGTACTTCATAACAGCCTCTGTCAGTCAAATAGAGAGCTGTGACCCCAGGAAACCCCTTCGCCTTCCTCCCTCTGTCACACCCATCATCAGCTGTCTCTAGGAGTGGGCATGCCTGGGAACAAGGTGGGGAAGGTCCTTTTCATCTGGAGGTAAATTCTGAAGAGAGACTCAACTGAGAGCCATCAGTCTGCTCTCAATACTCCCAGCTGCTGGAAGACAGAGCTTTGGTACTGATGGAGCAGATCCCTTGCCTAGGCATCCACTACAAACCACTGCTGTGGAAGAAAGGGAAGGAAAAGCCAGATGGAAAAGAAGCTGGCTAGGTCACATAAAAAGAGACATCTAAAGGAAAGTGAAGCACATTAGGCATTAGAAATTGAACATTGACTCTTTTATACTCTGAAACAACTTCTGCAAAATGTTTTTAATCTTCACATTCAAATTAATATGGTTTTGGCTGCCTGATATGAATCAATAGTGTACTAAATATGGATTTATACACAAATAGCTCTATGGGCCTAGATAGTCAATAATATGTGTTATTAAAGCTCCCTAAATACATATTTACAGAGATGAACCAAGAACCTTCCCTTTCAAGGGTCCCCCTATGCTTGTTGGACCTCAGGAGTCCAGCAGCAAACTCATACAGTAGGTATGAAAGAAATGGAACTTGCGATGGCTGTGGGCCCAAGAGGTCTTCAAAGAGAGGAATACCAAGTCATTTTTCCCAGGCAAGCTGAGGAGGACTTCAGTTTCATCTCTTCTACATCAATAGTGTTAGCCCACTGATAAAATGTATGTTCAACCCCATCACTATAAAGATGAAGAATCTGAGAATTAGAGTGAAAGAATAAAAGGAAATTTGACACAGAATAGGTGGAAGATTCCAGACCAGAGCCCCCAGCTCCCATCTCCTCATTTGTTACAGTGTAGTGGAGTCAGAAGGAACATTGAATACCCTGTATGCCCCTGTATGCCCTGTATACAAACTAGGGCAATCTGCTTTACTTCTGTGTACTTCAGTTTTCTCTTTTGAAAAATGGAAGTAATGAATAGTGCCTACTTGATGGAGTTCTAAAGATCCAGTAAGATAATTCTTTGAAAGTATTCAGTTGATCCCTACCTAAAGTATCTCATAAAGGTAAGTCATCAGTATTACTGTCATGCTGCTCCTTTATAGTGGGCTTATGTTATGATCTGAATGTTTTGTTACCCTTAAAATCATATGTTAAAGCCTAATCCCCAAAGTGATAGTATCAGAATGGGGACTTTGAGAGGTCATTAGGTTGTAAGGGTAGAGCCCTTACAAATAGGATTAGTGCCTTTATAAGAAGAGACAGAAAAAGTAGAGAAACTGCCCCCCCCATTCTCTCTCCCTCTCAAATACAGCAACAAGGAGGCCATCTGAAAACCAATCAGAAAGTCCTCAACAGACAGTGCATCTACCAGTGCCTCATCATTGAAGCTTCCAGCCCCTGGAAGTGTAAGAAATAAATGCTTGTTGTTTAAGCCACTCAGTCTTCAGTATTCTGTTATAGTACTGTGAACTAAGACAGCCAAAGTTTTTCTGTCACCCCATTTATTATTTCAAACACAGAGATATCTTCAATTTCCAATGACAAGGGCAGGACATTTCTCCCTGTCCCACCTCTGTAGTAGGAGGCTGGGACATAATGATTTCTCCTCTTCAGAAACAACTCTTCTAAAACTTCCTCCTCTCAACCTGTCTCAGTGAAAGAATGTAGCTCTGCCCTGGTCGTCTGTTTTGGTGTGAGTTGGAAGTAGAAGACGGGCTTATTGTCCTTTTTCCATAAGCCATGATGAGGTTGGATATGCTTAGGAAATATTTATATCTGTGTTCATGCCCACTAGTCTTACAGTATCGCTTACATCATCTTATGGTATCACTTGAGGGGCTAGAAAGGCCACAGCAACTTCCTGTCACCCTGAATCCAAGTGTCATAGATATCTTCATTCAAGATCTATACTTCTAAGTAGCTTCTATTTTTTTCCCATTAAAATACTACCACTTCGCATTAATTATATATTTCAGCTCAAAACTAAATGGGGTCCTGAAATTGTGAAGTCTTTCTTGGCATGAAGAAAATTCCTCTCAGATGTAAAATTCACTGGTTAATTCTTTTTAGATTTTCATCTAACAAAAAGAGCTAAGATTTTTAAATTCCTATAGCAATTTTATAAAATCAGAGTAAGACCTCACTGCCTTTTCAGATGAGATCAGTGGCCCTGGGAAAGTCACTAGCAGCCTTAGTGGCTTGTCAAGGGCCAGTTTGGTGTGTCTGTAGCTGAGATGAGAGCAGGAGTTATCTGGGAAAAAGCAACTCCAGGAGTTATCTGGGGCCACCCAAATATCTGTCACCCAGATATCTGTCAGTTATCTGTCACAACACTGGCCAGATCCTAGAGACCCTGAGTCCCAGGACAAGAAAGTAATATAAGAATGTTAAAGGACAACTGCTGCAGAAACAGGCTGAGAAAGACAGACTCGACCCATCTCCTGCCAAAGCCCCTCACAGACCAAGCTCTTTAGGCCAGAAGACACACCACTGCACAGCCACCCTGTGAAATGGCCCTCTCAGAGCCTCCTCATTGGTCCCAAGATGGAGCAGGGGAGGTGAAGCCTGAACAGAATTTGTCTTGATTAGGAGCCACTCTCATTATAGCCCAGCCTCACCAACCTAGCGACAGCCAGGCACCCATTTCTCTCTCCAAAAGGTCAATCGATAGGATAAATGTTTGTGCTGAGGTTGTCTGGCGGCCAGTCCATCACCTCCCACAGCTCCATGCCCTATCAGGTCTCTAATGGCTTCTCCCCACTCTCGGAGCCACCCCCTCACTCAAGGTGACTGAACATGGCCAGATCATCACAAATGATAGAGTGTCGGGTGCAGTTAGGACACCTGGTGCCCACCCCCATTTTCCAAGGGCTTAAGTCTTGGTTGACATGATCACAAAATAAAAAACCTTCCCTTCTCTCTTCTCAGAACCCACAAGAGGAAGTAGCCCAGGATGGTGGCATTTGGGACAGATCTCACATCCAAAAAGACAGCCCACATGAGTTAATGTGGCCTCTCCACCACACACACCAGTAGTTGGAATAAGTTTAGAATATACCCAACTCCACAGTCCTCATCCTTCTCAACCTCGACTTTCCTGTGTTTAAAATCAGGACTAATGATGCCACTGGACCTATTTTGCTGCAATGCTATCAGGGCCAAATCAGACAACAAAGTGAAATGCTTATAACATAGAATGTTTTTGAGGAGGAAAAGGCCAGAAGTCAGGAGACTGCAGGTCGGTTCCAAATGTTAGAATTAACTGGCAAGATGGTCACCAACAAGTCACTTGGGTTCTCTGAGCATCCGTTTACTCATATATGAAATAAGATCTTTAGTCCAGACCTTACACAGCTGCAAATGTTCAGAAAAAGGCATTATATTTAAGGTCATAAATCTCAAGAAAGATTTAAATGTTTCACATTAATTCAGATGTCACTCTGTATACCTAGTCCTTGCTGATGCCCACAGTGTGTGCCCTTGGTCTGGTTTTGCTCTCATTTCCAGGTTACTTAAGGTTCCACCACCACCTCCCCTCTGGTATGCTACCCCTGCTTCACAGGTCTTTTCATTTCCTCAGACTGCTTCCTCTCGCATGTTCTGATCTTGCCATTTACCTGAATCTCTGTTCCCTGCTTGCTCAGTGGACCTCCCTGTTCTGCATGTACATGTTTGAGACCCTTGAGGATAGATGTTGAATCTGCTTTGTCCCCTTTTATAGCCCTAGTGCATGGCCAGCTCATGACATTTCATGACTATTTGCAGATGGATAACACAAATACATCCATAAACATATAACCTACACTTTGAAACTTCCAAATTAGACCTTCTACTTGTGTCTATTCAAATAATAATTTTTCACTTTCAAACAGCTGAGAGGGAAGATGTATATTAGTAGACCAACAAACCCAGTTTCAGGCTCCCTTGCAGCTCTGAGTGGCCACGTGACTCACTTCTGGTCAACGAGAAGCAAGCAGAGGAGTAATCGGTGAGGAACTCAGGAAACCTATTATTTTCCTGACCCCCCCCCCGAAAAAAAAAGGAAAACTCTGCCAACACATAGTACCTTTTTTCATTCACAAAAATTCCTCCTTAGAACTTGGGCCTGATCTGCTGAGGTAAACCAGCTGTCCTGGAATGGCTTATGGGCACAAAGGCCACATGTTAAAGATGACAGTGAGAAGAAATCATCTGTTGATAACTTGCTTAAATAGCTACCTTAGCTCTGGACAGCATGTTTCTGCTCTATTTTTCATAGGAGAAAACTGAAGTTCCTAAATGTTTTAGCCACTACAGTCAGGTTTTGCCATAGTCAGCCAAATGTAATCCTGAGTCAACAGCTAACCATAAACGAACCATATGGCTACTCATGTGCCAAAACATTGAATACTTACTTATGTCAAGTATTATCATAAATAATTTTAATATATTGGAGTACAAATCCAAACACAACTTTGCCTCAAACTAAGAGATTTTCTTAATAATAGATGCCTTATGATAACTTTTCAATACCTTTTTGAATTTTAACTTTTTATTGCTTGTCTTCTTGGAAAGTCTGGTTGAACCATATGAAATTACTATTTCCATAAGTCAAAAGTGAATGTTCACTTGCTGTGATTTCATTTAAATTACACACCTGACTGTAATGTGAACCTTGGACTTTTCTCTGTGATCTTGAACTGACCTCTACAATAGCTACAATCCAGAAGGGAGGATCATCCTCAGAAAGAGGAAGGAAAGTCACCAGCTACCCCAAGGCCTCCTTTTCCTCTCCGACAAGGGGAAAGTTAGGCTAGAATTTCTCTCTGTTGGCACTCACAACCTAGAAAGTGAGAGTGATGGTGTCTTACCCAACACCCACAGTGGCCTCACAGCCAAACGTAATCCTAAGTCAAAAGCTAACCAGGAAGGAAAGATGCCAGACAGACTCTGAGCACTGCTGCCAACCATGATCTCATGTAAACCGCAGAATCAGATATGGCTGGTGACTCTCCAAGAGGCCTTCCTACCATCCCTCTGTGTCTAACAGCAGCAACACTAGCCTTACCTTCAAGTATTCCCAGCAGGAGCAGCAGCACAAGGCTAAGCGGGGAAGCATGGTCCTGAGCTAGTCTGCACCCATCCTGTGTAGGGACAGGCAGCTTCACAGGCTGTACCTGCTTCCCTATACTAAAAATAAAATCATAATGAGAGAGGACAAAATAATGAGAACACCCTGATGATCAACCATAAAAACCATAAAATAAGTATTCATGTGAACTGGAGCTCTGTAATCATAGGCAAATGTGGAATTCTTTGTGATGGTGGCATCAAAGATCATTTAAAATTTTTGTTCCTATTTATGTTACCTTTTCTGTAATAATCCAAAAAGCTATTGTAAGGTAAAATGAACTGAGGAGCATAGGAGAAAAGTTGAAAGTTCCAAAGACATCATTACTACTTAAGTTCCAGTGATGCCCATTTAAAGCAAGGACATTTGTACAGGGACCAAGCCAGCTCCCAGCATCTCTCACTGCCATCCTTGGGAACAGCTGCTCTCTCCCCAGTCTGTCAACCACCCTTCTCTGATTAATCCATCCTCCCTGGTGAGGGTGGCCAGGCCAACAGCCCCCCACCCTTACACAGGGGCCATCTTGAAGCCAAGTTTCACTGAGTGAACTCCAGGGTGAGGTACATTGAGGGGGTTAATTACACCAGACCCAGGACTACCCTCAGCCCAGCACACTGACAATTTGGCAACTGCATTACTGGTACAAGAACAATATGCCAAGCAGCTGGTGGCAAAGAACTCTGATTTATTAACAGGAATCCTGGGATGGCAGCCAATGTGCCCCTCTTTTCAGTGGAGCAGCAGGGCCCAGCAATCAGCTGATGTGTACCCTCAATCAGGGCTCAGCTAACATGCAGGGGACTAAAATACAACAATGAAATGTTCATCACTTCAGTCCTTTTAGAGCTTAAGTTTTATCCAGCTGCAGCCAGGTGGGAGCGGTAACATGCTAACACCTAGTTAGTCATGTGCTCTTCTGGGTGAATGCCTTTCTTTATTCACCCAACCAGGGCATTGCTGGAAGGGAATCCAGCCCAGAGATGTTGGGGTGGCATTTCAAAGCCTAGGAATAGTGTCCCAGAAAAGCACAAGGGTCACTGAGAGCAATAAGCAAGCCCACTGGTCTGGGAGGAAGGTCCCTGAAGGCAAGGCAGCTGGGTCCAGATACACACAGCATCAGCATCAGGGCTTTGTCTAAGACACTAGAGCCCTCACTTTCCCCACACTTCTTTTTATTTTCTTACTATTTTTTAATTTGGGGGGTACATTTTAGGTATACAATATAATGACATTCATCATTGGAGAGTTGTATCTTTACATAATATATCTTTTTTTTCCCTGTACCAGGGATCAAACTCATGACCTTGCATTTGCCAGCCAGGTGCAGCATTCCTGGCCCTGCATAATATATCTTAATTCTTATTTTTTTCCCCATTCCCCTGCCCTCCCTTCAACCCCTCCACCTCTTCCTATTTACAAAGACGTTGTTTCCATTTTCTCCATTTTTTTCACTTTCTCATATTAATTCCATTCCTCTCTTTCCCCTACCCCTCCACTTCTCCTTTGCACATTTTCTTCCTATTTCATATTATCTATTATGCATTTTGATCCCCATCACTTCCTACACATTCGCAGCATCTCCCACGTGTCAGGTAGCCGGAGCCTCCCTAACCTATAATTCTGGGCAACAAATGAACTAAAAGCCAAAGTGAGAGAGCCACTCTCCATTCTTTCCATCCATACTTCATTCACAAATAGAAAATCAGAAGTTGCACCTTCACTTCCCCAAGGAATTGAGACCCAGTGAAGATGGATGATGTCCCAAAAAGAAATGAGGACAGAGTGGATATCAAAGCTTATGCCCTGACTCTGCATTTGATTCCTCTCTGTCTAGGAAGACAGGACCATATAATGGGAGGGGAAAATGGGTATGCAGTTGTTTACTCACTCCTAGCAATCCATGTAACTTTGGTAAGCTTCACTAGTCTCTGTCTGTAAAATGGACTATGGCCATGACCTATCTGGCAGGCCTATTGTGAGCATGAAATAGGGTATGCTTTTACAGACCTTGTGCAAACTCTTAGACTCAATAGGATGGAAGGGATCATCATTATTATCATGCATACCAGGGATAATAGCCAAGAAGATGCAATCCTGATACAGAGGGGGAAAAAAACCACTTTCCAAGCATCTCAGAACTGAACTTCAAGACCTGAATATTGCAGGCAGCAGTCTTTGGCTAGAACCAGAATGCCCTGGGTCTGTGTGGCACTTTAGGGAGGGACATTGTGACCTTTGGGCTCTAAGGCCATCATGAATATCTAAAGCAGACAGTTTCCAGCAGTATTATGCTCTGTGAGTGACAGCTATAATGCTTCAGAGGATAGTACCTTGCAGTGTGTATTCCAAAAGCTAAAAAGCTGTATTCTAGATCTGCCCCTGTCACAGTCATGTAAGGTGACTTAGGTACATCATGTCAACCGCCAGGACTCAATTTCTTTATTTATAAAGTAGACAACAACTGCAAACCCATTCATGGATTATTGTGAGATGTTATCAGTCTCAAAAATCCACATAAGCATTTAATCTACTCTGACATGAGAAGTGTACAGTTGTCTCCACCCTTGATTCCTGACACAGAGTTCTAAAACCCTTTCAATTTCTTGAGTGATCAGAATAATGAGAACATTACACAGAGCCCAGAAGTCTCTTGGAGTTTCTGGGTGATAGGAATACCCTATCTTCTACTAGGTGGTCCTTGGTAGGATCCTGGGCAATCTTGCAATGGACTCTAGGAACAAGAAAGACCACGTCATGATTAGAAGTTTGAAACTTCCTATCCCAGCCCCATCCTTTAGGGAAGGGAGAGGACCAACATACTGAATTACTAATTGATCGTGCCTACCAGACAAAGTCTCTATTTTTAAAAAATCCCTGAACTATAGGATTCAGAGAATTTGTGGGTTGGTGAACATATCCATGTCCTGGGAGGGTGACATAGCTCAGCTCCATGGTGACAGAAGCTGTTGTGCTTAGGACCTTTACAGATTTCACCCTATGTACCTCTTTATCTAGCTGCTCATTTGTGTCCTTTGTTCTATCCTTTATAAGGGACACGTAAATGTTTCCTTGAGTCCTGCGAGCCATTATTGAACCTGAGGAGAGCGCTGTGAGAATCCCTGACCTCATAGGTAAATTCAACAAAAGTCTGAGTTCTCTGAGCACCCAATTATTTGCAACTGACCCCTGAAATGAGGAAAGTTTTGAACTGAGTTCTGTGGGTTCTGTGCTTTGAGGTAGTTAGTGACAGAACTGAACTAAATTTTGAGTGTCAACAAGTTGGTGTCCACAGAGAATTAAATTGCTTGGTGTGGAAAACTTACACATTTGGTGTCAGAAGTTTAATGAGCAAAAAAGCAGGCTCGTCTTTTATGTCCCAGTTATATTCAGTGCCCACCTGTCCACTCCTCTTAATTGACCAAATGCTGATATGTTCCAATGAGAAGCATTCAAAATAAACTACTGAGATATAAAATTCAAAACTGCCAAAGTTAAACTGGTACAACTGAGTCAATATTGATAAGGTTAATCCCTCCCCATTTCCGTATCAGGTCACTAGAATGGACATTCCCATTTGGTTCCATGTCAGGCTTGGATCTCTGTAATGCAACCAATCTGAGATCCAATCAAAGGCAAGACAGAGGGTAAGTGCTCTTTGAAAAGCAAATAGCATGAACTTTTAGTCCACCACATTTGTTCATTTTTAATGTAGGTGATTAAACCAGTGATTAAAAAAAAGAAGCTCCAATGCCTTTGGTTAAACACATTAATATAAATGATTAAAAAACTAATCTCCTAATGAGTTGAGATATTGATTCAGTAATTACAAAGCATATTGCAAAATCAATGACAAATACTCCTGAAATTCTTATTGATTGGCTAGCTCCAATAAGATTATGTTGAACAGAGACAATATATTTAAAAGCGTAAATTTGCATTCGCATTAACACACTCGGTGACAGAAGGAAGCACGAGGGTGGACCTCAGGCCGCAGGGAAGGGACTTGTTCTGCACACTTGTTCCTGCTCTTTCTACACACTTGGTTCTGGCTTTAAAGCTGCTGGTTAATGAAACATAAGATTATTACTCCCTTGTGCATTTAAGTTTTCAGGTCTTTATACAATAATTAATTAGGATTATGTGACAAGAAGAGAATTTCCACCAGGAAAAGAAAAACTAATAGTACTGCCTTAACAAATGATGCTTAAACTCCTATTGACTCAACTTAATTTATTTAATCTTTCTACCTAGACCACCCTGAAGGTAATTATTCACTTTAAATACTTTTAAAATAGTATCTTTTAAGTCTAGGATTTCTCACGTAGCCACTTAGTGTCTAATAAAGAAGGCTTCCTGGGAATGATGTGCTTTAAATTATATGAGAAATGGATAGGTCCTTAAAACACATAGCTCAGTAGTTCTCAAAATGTGGTTTATGGATCAGCAGCCTGAGCACTACCTGGGGTCTTGTTAGGAATGCAGATTCTCAGGGTCTAGGTCAGTGGTGGTGAACCTATGGCACACATGTTGTTGTTTTTTTAAGACAAAAGATGTTAATGTATGAGTTGTTTTTTCTAAACTAAAACCTCAATACTCAGGTTTAATTGTAGTGTTGGCACTTCGCCATAAATAAGTGAGTTTTGGGTTGCAGTTTTGGCTCTTGTCTCTAAAATGTCTGCCATCATTGGTCTAGATGGACCAGAGACACTGAAGGCAGGCTCCAGCAAACTATGTGTTTACCAGGGTGATTCTGGTGCATACTGAAGTTTGAGACCCACTGCTACAGCTTGGCTTAATTTTCTTGGGCATTTACTGTATGCCTGCTTCTATGCTTTATGTTATGAGATACAGGAGAACGTATGGTACCTACCTCCAGGAGCCTACGATCAAGTTAGGGTGTTAACATTTACATAATGCACTCGGTTCTGTCACTAACTAGCTTTAAAATCTTGGCAGGACTTAAGCCCTCTGGACCTGTTTCTGTTACATTCATAAGGTGGCCTAGATAATCCCTTAAAGCTGCTTCCAACTCCAGCTATCATTCTGTAGTCCCATAAATTCGAGAGAAATGAATTTGTTCACAGAAGTTCCACACCAGCAATGTGACTTGAAATGCAAGAAGATGTCTTGCCAGTTTCTCACTTGTCTCCCATGTATAATAGTGTACTAGTTCTCAAGAGAAACAGAACCAATGAAAGGTTATGAAGACAGATAGGTAAGTACATGATTGATGATAAATAGATAGAAAGATAGATAGATAGATAGATAGATAGATAGATAGATAGATAGATAGATAGACAGACAGGCAGATAAGTAATTGGCTCATACATAATGGAAGCCGAAAAGTCTGGTGATTGGATCGACACCCTAGTGATGTAGTTCAAATACAGCTCAAAGTACTGAGAACAAGAGTACTGATGGTGTAAGTTTCACCCAAGAGAAGACCAGCGTCCCAGCTCAAGCAGTTCAGCAGAGAAGGCAAATTTCCCTTCTTCCCTTGTTCAGGCCCTCAATGTTTTACATCAAGTCCACCCACATTGAAAAGGGCAATCTACTTTGCTCAGTCTAAAAATAATAAAAGCTAATCTCATCCAGAAACAATGTTTAGCTGAAATCTGGACATCTTAGGGTCCAGAGAAGTTGGTCCATACAACTAACCATCTCAAATAGGTTGTCTCTAATTTCCCCTGAAAAAGCCTCTCCTCTGTTTTGAGAGACTATACTTTCTCTGGAAATAATGGAATGTAACTGGGGGAGAAGGGAAATGCTTCCCCCTCTGATGGGATTCTGACATGCTCTGCCTGGTTAGAACTACTCCTCCAACTTGGTTTTGCACTGGGGGAGTATAAGACTGGGCCCCAGAGAATTATGGGTAAAAAGATTTCCCTGGGACTGTTAGGGGAGGGAACTGCATTACCAAATCTTGATTTGTGAGGAATATCATTCATCTAACAATATTAAGAGAATCTTGAACTAGAAGACAAATTGCATGTGGACCAGGTGAAAGAAGAGACCATACTATTCCACAGCTAATACTACTACTCCACAGCTATGCCCGAGGCTTCACATTCTTGGGCTTTCCTGATCATTTGATGCTCTCATCTCCCACATATCCTCAGCATACAGTGTGTTAGGAGATGAGGCTGTTTACAATGAAATAAACATTTCAGACTGGACTTGAAAGTGTTACTCCAAGAGGACTTTCTCACATGGTTTGCATTAGGACACCATCATTGAAAAGCCATAGCACCTTTTAAGGAGAGGAGGTATACATATCTAGGAATATGGCACATGCGAAAAAGTCACAACCCAATACGATATTAAGTATAATAAGTCCCCTTAATAATTAAATAATTATGGCATTTAGAGTTAGAAGATTTCTTGGAGGTTAGGAACTGTCTTGTTTGCATGTGTGTGTGTGTGTGTGTGTGTGTGTGTGTGTGTGTTTAGAAGTTAATTCCATACTCTTTAATAAGATAATAAGTGATTTGTTCACTACTGTCATTGTTCCCATTAGGTTTACAATCAAAACTTGCACCCAGGGTTTTTGTACCCTGAAACCAGTTCTCCCTCCATCTCTGAATATAAGATCTCCCTTACAGAAGAAAAGAAGGGAGAGAGGATACAAGAAGACTTTCCTTTATGTAGGCCAATTCTGCATTGTCTCTCATGAAAATATGTTTTAATGAATAATATTTGCATCAAATCTTTAAGTAAAAATGGCCATTGCAAAACATGCAATATCATTCCCAAGGCTTTCCCTGCCTCCTGTGTATAGCACTACAACATATCCCCCCAAGTTGTGTGTATCTGTGTTTGAGATGATATCTTTTGAATCCCCAGACACAACTAACCTGAAAAAAAAAAAGCCCAAGATCTCTCTATCTCAACCCTCCCCTTCCCTCTCATGTTCTTTGGGAAACAACTACAAAGCTATCTTATACTAAGGGGTTGGATATTGAAAATAGGTTCCTTATCCTGTCTCAAAAGTATGTATGGAAGTATTTTGGCCCTTTGCTTAAAATTGGTGAAACTTCTACCATCAGTGGCCAACAAGTTGGAAAAATTTCTCAGCCACTAGGGAAGGAGTGGTTATGGTCCCCTCAGCCTCTGGGCATAGCTGATCTTGACTCTGCTGGGTCACTGTCCCCTTTTGGCAAGGTTTCCCTTTTAAATGGCCCAATCAATATTCATTAGGCATTGCCAGCTCTTTGTCTCTCCCTAACTGATTTATCCACCATGCTATAAAGCCCATTAAAAATTAATTCTCTCATAGACAAGGGCTCAAATTGGCTGCTCAGAAGTTCCAGATACAGTGCAGATGGTCATTGCCTCTAGGAGCAGAGACTCAGAGGTAGGGGCTAAGAGAAGAGTATCCCCTTCCCAGATCCACGTGCAAGGAGACTCCATGAGCAGCCCTAATGACATTCATCTGCTCCAAGAAAACTCCCTAGTGTCTGCTGCTCCCTGATGTCCGCTCCTCCTTTGCTTAGATTGTCTAAATGGGAAAGGAACAGCTGGTCTGGTCTTCCTAATCAAGGACACTTGGGCAATCCTCTAACCCAAAATGGCCTATCTGGGAGGGAGGAGGAGGGATAATATTCCTTGTGCAGAAAGCCCAGCACTGCCAGGGGAGACAGCTTTACCCAGCCCTCCCTGGGAATCAGTTACTCAGAACTGTGTTGGAGGGCCGGGGATTTAGCTCAGTGGTTCTGCCACCTGCCCTGTAAGCGCAAGGACCCAAGTTCGATCCCTGGTACCGAAAAAAAAAAAACAAAAAACAGAACTGTGCTGGTTTCAGCTTCTCAGGTCCTTTCCTCTATTGCTTCTTTCTCTTTCTAACTCCCAGGTGTAGATATTCTTCAAGATCCTCCTTCTCTCTTGACTTCCCTTTTTTCTTAGCAGTCTCACAACTCCAGCCTTCACCCCCTGAGCTCTCATTCATTCAGCAGTAAAGTCTGTCTTGAACAGCACTGTGTCAAGTATTGTACTCAGAGCTGGAGACGCACGGCCACCCCTGCCCTCTGACATCTCCAGTTCTAGGGCAGAGAAAGAGCAGATTAAAACACATGATCCCAGCAAGGTGGGAGGAAGTTCAGAATGCAGCAGAGACACAGGACAAGTGATGCAACCTAGGGGGAGGGAGAGTGAACACAGAGAAGGCCTGGATGTCACTGTGGCCAGAGGCTGAGGAGACACGTTGGTGAGGGCCAGGCACAGAGTGAAGAGACAGCCTGGATCCAGGCCAGGGAGCAAGCAAGGTGGGTTGTGAGGCGGGAGCAGTGAGAGCTGGGCCTGGAGAGGTGAGCACAGCTCCATGGCCATGTCCACTGAACGTGAAGAGGGTTTTGGCTAAGAGGGAGGTACTCATATTTTAGAGAGGTCAGTGGAGCTGCGGTGTGGAATATGACAGGCAGGATGGACACTGAACCTGGGGAACCCACTGAGACAATATTCCCAATACCGAAAAACAGTGGCCTGGCCCAGGGCAGTAACCATGGCAAGGAGGAAAATAGATGGCAAGCAGAACTGAGGGAGTCAGGAACTTGACCACTGTTAGAAGGCAGAACTGGAAACAAAGCTTGGCAGGAAAGAATGAAGGGACAGATTTTAGGAGGGAAGAACCCAGAAAACAAGATATGAGCCAACCTAAAACATGCTTAATATCAATTGGTAGATTTAGTGATGAACTGAAGGTACAACCCCGCTTCTCTCGATGCCCACAAATGGGAGCTGTCCATCTAACACTTCATCAACAGGCCTTCTCTTCTTCATACTGTGGGAGAAATAGCCAGTCCCTCTCACTGGAGTGGCAATGCCATGCCTCCCACACAGTGACTAGTATCATCACAATGAATTTCAGCCTTTCCCTCCATTGTGTGACCTGTCGTCTGGCCCGCTGTGTGGGTTATGGCAGTTCCTCTGAATGCTAAGTGAGGGGCCTCCTACTCCAAAGAGCAGAATTCAAGGGCTTTGCCATTCCTGTCTTAAAAGCCAGCTTCCCTGCCTTTGGGAAATATCCTGTGCGCTGCTGGGCAGACCAAGGAGGCACAATAGGAAGAGGACTGAGACTTCCCAAATGATGAGATCTGGAAACTCGAGGGCTGAGAGCATGGCTGCAAGCCATAACAGGCATGAAAACAGACATGATGTTACAACTCAGGGGACAGAATTTGACCACCTCTGCTTCTCAAACTTAAAAGAGAAACATATGGTCTAGATCAAATCTCTTACGAAAAGTAGAAATTTCATGACAAGGGAGCAGGCAATAGTGCTAATGTTTGAAAAAGGATAAACTTGTGAAAAATTCTCAGTGACTAATCAAAAGGAAGTTGGCAGTAAAGTTGATTTCAGAGTTTTTAAATTGGTGTCTACTGAACACCCTCTTTTGGGGGAGATGCCGAAACTGGATGAACCAATAGACAGCCCACCCTGGTGTTTCTGATTCCATGGGACAATGATGTTCACAGAAGGCCCAAAGCTCTCTGAAGATCTCCACCACCTGTTCTAGCTCACAAGGACATGGCTGGCTTTCTTCATCACTAACCTGAAATTTACAGTCACTAATCCTGTCAAAGGCCTTGTGCATTGGTACACTTCCTCCAAGAAGCCTTCTCACATCTCATGCTATCATTCCATAGGACCTGGGATTAGCTAGATCCCCTATTCTCAGGACCCTTAAGAGAAGACGTGGCTTGCTGCTTACTCTCTGACTGGAAGGTCAGTGTGAGGAAAACCCTTCCAAAAAACTGACAGTCACTCATATTTCCTCCCCTTCCCAGCTCAGAAGGCTCACATCATTGCCCAGGACAGACATTCAGCCCATGGACTCTTGAGAATGACACTCCTCAAAGACCCATGTCAGAAGAGCTGACTCTCTTGCACACTCCACATGCACCCAGCTTTAGAAACAACTTCAGCCCCCACCCCCACCCTGCCCCAGCTTCTCTAGTGCATTTCTTTGCCAAAGACTGTGGCCGTAAAGTGGACTGATTTGTTCTTTATTTTCTGATTCACCTTTCACACTCTTTTCAGTGAGGTGGAAAGATACAGTCACCAAAGTCACCCCCATTTCCCTGGCAGGCAGTTTCCATCCTTTTCCCTTTGGACAGTCTTTGTGCTGATCCCATCAGTGGAGACTCCCAGATGGGAGTCTAGAGTTCCTTCCCAGATGGCAGGGGGCCTGGCCCTCATCAGCTCATAGCCTTGAGGTGCTGCCCTGTCTGTTCCTGGCAAAGGGATCTGTCCAATTTCTACTGCAATACATATACCACAGATGAAGAAAGCCTGGCCCCAGAAAGACATACTCTGTCTGACACCTTGCAGCCATTCTAAATAGCAAGACTCCAATGCCCAAGACTCTACTACTTCTAAGAAAAATGGAAAAGTTTTCCAGAAAATGGGAAAATTGGTGATTTGAGCCCCAGCGTCTTTCCCCATCCATTCCCAATATCTTTACATTATCCTCAGTCTCTCCTATCCCCTCATTTACTCCCTGACAAATATTTATTTAAGGACCTACTATGTGCTAAGTCTTGGAATACCAGAAAAGTAGGACAGACCCAATCCCTGCCCTCATGGAGTTTATGGGAAGAAAAAGGATGGCCTTATTTGCACGTTGAAGTGAGGTGTTTGGCAGAAAACAGTGCTAATATGAAAGTGTGTATACACGAGAATTTTCAACCCTTTGCAGAGTGGATTTTGAGCAGAGGGGTCTGTCCAAGACTCTCAAATCTCATTCTATAGGTAATTTTGTGCCCTGGCTCCCCCCACATTCAGTTCTGCCTGAGCCCTTACTGTCTTCTTTCCCCCTTCCTTCCTTGTTAGGCCTTCCTCCTCTGACCATCGCAGTCCTCCCCAGGTCACTTGCCATCTCTGCCCCCTTCTGCACACTTTGCCTTCAATCTACCCCTAGCTGGAAGCAAGAGCAGCAGGACTAATTTCATTTCTCTTCTTTTCCTTTGGTGAGTCAATCTGCGACAACCCTTCTTATGCATTTAATTCATTCTCAATTTCTCATAATCAGGGGGAAGTTATCCCCTAAGGTTAGGGGAGAGCTTGTCAGAAAAAAAAAAAGAAAGAAAGAAAAGGCAGTGCAAATTCACAGAGGTAATCATGGTCTATCTCCACTTCCCACTGCCCGTGGAACTATTAACTAATATCGCTCTCTAATCTTTTTTGTACTTATTTATTTTGCAGCGAGAAACTAGCGTTATAAACACCCCTACTGTCAAAACTTGTCATCCCCATTACCTCTAGGCGGGCTTCATCTCTGTTATTCTAATTTCAGAGTTTCTCAAAATTCACAGCCGCTGGAAATTGAGTACAAAATCCATTATCATTTGTATATTTTAATTATGCAAATGAGGCAGCTCAGCTGCGATGTCCGGGACCTGCAGGGATGCCTGACTTGATTCTGGGT
Source organism: Heterocephalus glaber (assembly GCF_000247695.1). The sequence goes on along the minus strand of NW_004624778.1, from coordinate 10,895,043 downwards.
GATTACAATTTATCCAGTCGAGTCACTTTAATTGTAACAAGCTAATTACATTGTTTCATTTGGCTTTAACAAAAGAAAAAGAGACAGGAAGCTGGATGTGGCTCAGGGCCCCTGGAATAGACCGCTGCCTCTCTCCAGGCTGGGATGGAGGGGCCAGGGGAGGGGACACAAGGCTATCCTGCCCAATTCGAGGGGCCAGTAGAGAACTCCAGAGGAAGGGCAGCCAGCAGGCAGGTAGCTCAAGGCACCAGTGACCTCTGTCACATCGGCAGGGGAATTTCCATTCTGGCCAGGAGTTTATCCAATGGCAAAACTTATGTTGGACAGATGGCATCTTTTCTGCTCTATCCTTTCTTACCCCAGGCTTACGTTTTTGAGGACTCACCTACCTTCCACTGCCGAAGGAGCAATGGGGGCAGATAATGGTCCTGGCTAAATTTTCTTGTTCCTCCCAGCACTGGGCATCGGCGTGGTCAGTAAGAATCCAGTGGAAGTTCTTCCCTGAGTCAGAGGAGGCTACAGGGGTGAAGGGAAGAGAGAAGACAAAGGAAATTTGGGCAAATTCTGTAAAGTGGGGAGAATGTTTTATGAACTCATTCATTAGGGTCACTTTTTTGTTTCCGTGATCAATGAGAAACATTTATGCATTCAAAGTGAAAGCAGTTGTTTTCTCTCTGTAGTCATTACCGCCTGCCAGGGAGAGATGGTGCCTAGGTTTACAAGTGTGCTCAATATTTCAGCAGAATGCAAGTCACAGGGAACACAAGGCTCACTTACATTAACAAATGACCACTTCTTCTAACAGAGCTACATAAGACCAGAATTAAAGAGTTTGTAATTCAAGGGTAGCTACACAGTCTGGGGTGTTGCCAAACACTTTTTCCTACTAATTCCTCTTCCCAGCACCATAATCCAGTATCCTTGAGTCTGGGCTCACAAACCTATGATCTCAGCCACCTAACAGAAGGCGTTAATAGACTCAATGCCAAACAACAGAAATTAGATCATGGTCCAGTAACGGCAAATCAATTAATCAACAAATGTTTATTGAGATGCTATTATAATCATGGTCTCTGCTTTTGAGGTAATTATACTCTACTGACAGAAACAAGCCTTACACATTTTCAAAGAAACAAAGCTTGGGGAGGTGTAAAGGGAGAGCGGTCTGCCAGGACTGGGGTAGTCAGCGATGTCATACTTGAGTTCATTGTTGAAAGGGCTGGACCCCAGGGGAAGAAGACTTGAGCCACATCAGTGCTGTGGTCCTGATTTGATTCTGTTACAAAGGATAGCCACTCATTAGCACAAGGGGCTGTAGGTTTGAAGGAAACATCACATCCAGAGTCTGTGAGGGAAGGGATGGCTGGAAAGACAGTAGCAGAGGTGGTCACAGTCTCTGATGAGCAAGAAACAAAGGCAGAGTGAAGAAATTTGCTTCCAGCCTCATGGCATTGAACCAATGAAGCAAGGGACATGGTCTTGCCCACCAAGTCCACCATGGAAAAGCAGCATGTTCACCTGCAATGGAAATATCACATCAGTGAGCCAAAAGAACCTGAGCTAGACAGAATGAACAGCTAAACAAAGTGGTCCAGTGTCCTCAAGATCCCAGTTGTCACACTTGCTAGGGACCAATGTGAGACATACACTGGATGAGTGGTGAGAAAGTTTTTGAGAAAAAGGTTTTTGAGGAGAAGGTTGTATCTCAGCAGATGAGCAGGAGAAAGAGATTCACAGAGAGAGGAACAGCGTAGTCGGAGGTGTAGAGCATAGGGCACTACATGGCAGGTCAGATTCGAGAGGGAGAAAGATGGAGAGACAAATGGCGGGGGGGGGAGTCTGAAGCAGGGGCACCACAAAACTATTAGTGCAACCAGCTGGTTCCAAATTCTGGGCTGGCGATTTCTCCTCTTTCATCTTCTAGGTGGACATCCCAAAGAGGAAATGCAGTGTCACAGCCATCATAGTTTGCACCATCTACAGATACATGAAAAAAAGAAGGAAGAGAAGGATGGAAGAAAACAGCACATGGTTAAAATAAGGAGATGAAAGTTCCCCTCCAAGACCCACTATCAACCAGAGGAACCATTGAGATTATGTCACTTAAGGGCTCATAATCTGTTTCCTAATCTCTGTCTAAGATATGGGGTGAGGGTGAAGGGACAGCAGGATATCACATGAACCTTCCAAGTATAGGTCTCATAAGTCAAGAATCTGGCATATTTATATCTCAGTAGGCAGTGTCAGTCTTTGCTTCAATTTTCAGCTCTGCGATGGGGTGAATGGTTGTACAAAAAGAAAAAAAATGAGGCTGCTGCTTCTGCCTGAATTCGCCAGCTCTAAGTAAATTAGAGCCAGATGCCCAGTTCCTCATCGCTCCATCAGATGACTCCATGGAGTAATTATAATACTTTATGGGCATTAACTCACTGATTCTCATCATGCCCTGGGAAGGAAGCACTCAGGATCATTATTCTCTCTGTATCCAGGGCGGGGGAGAATCTCATTCTCTCCATGTATCCATCCCGACAGCACCTGTCCCCCAAACACTGGAAGGGGAGCGCCAGGACCAGTGGCACTCCCGCAAGATGGATGAGCTGGTGTGAAGTTTCCGGGAAAGGGAGTACAGTGATAGAGGGAGAGGAAGAGAAAACAGCAAAGGGGGAGATGAGTGTATCAAGAGGGAAGGAAATGGGCTGAGCTTGGTGATGTCAAGAGGAAGGAGAGAACTAATTTCAAGTGCTGGAACAATCTATGCCTGACAGAAGGAGCACTGAGGTCAGCCTGCTGTGGAACAGAGATGTCACTTTCTTCTTGATGAGGAGAGATGGGGCTAGGGTAGCCCAGGGGTTCTGACTGGAGACTTCAAGAAAGTACCTATAGGGCCGGGGATTTAGCTCAGCAGCACTGCACCTGCCTCGCAAGCACAAGGTCCTGAGTTCAATCCACGGTACCGAAAAAAAGAAAGTATCTATTAACTCTTCTGTTCCCCATCAAGGCCTTCCTAATTTGGGGGCAAATCTTTAAAGATCCTCTCCACCCCAAGTATTCTCACAATTGTTAAATTTTAGAGTAGAAGTTAGCATTAAAGTTTAGATTAATCTACTTGTTTTACTGATCAGGTAACTGGAGTTCGGAGACGGGGAGTAGATGGCCCAAAGACAGAGCAAGTGAGTGGACTCTCTGGATCACATGTCTCCTAACTCCTAGTGGCCTGATTACCCCTTCATCTCTCTTGCCTCAATTGTTTCTCACACTTAACAGGAACCATGTCTCCTAGCACTGGGTTCTGTGCTCACATACAACTCATTTATTCTCTCTCCAAGTAAATCAGGAAACTGGAGTGGCAGAACCATGCCTTGGGAATCCCTTGGGTCACCTTGGAGTCCAACCCAGCATTGGACACACAGAGGGAGAGATGGATGGTATGCAGTTTGACAAAAGCATGTGCAGCGGGCTGTGTGGCAGGGTCCCTACAAGATGTGCCAAACCTCCCGGAAGGGAGCTTGGATGTCTTCACAGGAGAAGCACGGAGATCAGCCAGAGAGCAAGCTGGGAGGAGGGAGGTAGCAACAAACATCTCCATCATCATTGTGGAATATCAGCCGAGCAGCCTCAAAGGCACTGGAAGATGAGAAACCATGAACACACGGGGGTCTCTGTGTGCCAGGGAGCAAGGGCTACTCCACTGGATAAATGACACAGCAGTCTGCGCCAGCACTGCATGGCCTCAGGATTCTTCTAATGGCCCTGGTCACTCTCAGTGTTCACTCCTAACACCTCCCGGCTTTTAGCTGATTTTTACAGCCTGATAGGACAGGGTATAACCCCACAAACTCCTGAGCCAGGCTGCCTTAAGCTCAAATCCCAACTTGTCCACTTGTGCACTGTGGAACCTTGGGCAAGTACCTGCACTACTCTGTGCCTCTACTCCTTCACCAGTAGAAGTGGAGTAATACTTGTATTAACCTCTTAGAGATATAAGTGAGATAAATTAATGTGTCAAAATCAACTCGGAAAATTTCCAAGCACTTACTAAGTACCCACTAAATATCAGTTTTTCTACCTGGTCCCTCACTGAGCCTGTTAGCGTACTAGGTTACAAAGATAGTTCCCTCAGTTACTCTCCATCAAACATTTATTAAGCACCTATTAGGTGCCTGACAATGTCCCTGGTATTGAGAACACACAGGTCTAATATTGGGATCCCACAAGTGCAGTAGCAGTGGAGCAGAACTAGGGCTGCTGGCGACTGATTTGTTTCTCCTCCGCATCTTTGTCCCGTGTTCCTTGGGCACTGGGAGACTCAGTGACCTGTTGCCATACTATTACCTACAAGAGGCTTCTGTTCCACAGCAGAGAGGCAGAGTCAGAAAGGATGCACAGACTGTGCAAGCATTTGAATCAGAAATACTGATCAAGAGCATAGCCAGGCAAGATTAAATATCCACAGTCCACATGCCCAAGAGTAAGTGCATCCATAGGTCTCTTACCCGAAATGCATAGAGGACCCAGGAGGAGGAACCCAAACCAAATGGAACCACACAGGACATGTAAACACAGGTCCTACTTCCTGTGGAAACTCGCTCCTCAGCTGCTGCCCCTAGTTCCAGGGAACGTCATGGTTCTATCACTTCAGTCCTATGGCATTTTCCAATAGATCACCACTTCTGCCAAAGTTGAAAAATGTTACCCTCTCTCACTTGAAAGATGAAGATATGAAGAATTGAAGGACATCCAGGGTCACGTGGCTAGACAGCTCCAGACCCAGGATCAAAAATAAGTCTCCAGATTCCTGCAGCCAGAGGGCTGTCTGCTTAGCCATGGGGCTATGGCACATGGGTGCCTTGCTTGTTTGCTTTCCCTGGTGTTCAGCCCCAAGGGAGCATAGAATTGGAGCGGCCTAAGGAAAGAGGCCACAGGCTTAACCAGGTGTGCCAAGCAGCTGCCTGGCTGGTTCGCTTCAAGAGGAACTTGGAAGCTTTCTACCTGCAATCACTTCTTCCACCACTTCTCTCTGTCTAAAAATCCTCTACTAGAAGAGAGGATTTCCCCAAAGTGAAGTTAATAGGTAAGGAAAGCACTTGCCACTGCTTCCTGCTAAGGAAGCATGGTCGCCTGAGCAGAACACATGAGTATCTGCCACTTTCATATGTTGCCTCTGTGCCAAGAATCTACCTGCATCACCTTGTTTAGTCTTCACAGCAGCTAATAGTTTTAGCCCCACTTTACAGATGAGAAAACTAAGGCCCAAAATCATTATTAGTGTATTTTTCTGAATTACCAAGCTGTTAAAGGCAGACCTCTTGCATATCACCCAAGCCTACGCCGTCGACCACTCAGTTACCCTGTACCTGCTCCATGATTGTTTTTATTACTTAGCTCTTGATACTCTATTTCCTACTCAACATCTTATTGTCTGGTTCTTCCATGACAAAAACTTAGTTCAGTCCAAGGAGTGGAGCAGGAGGATATTTATTCAGCTACTCAGACCTGGCTCAGTGTTATAGAGGCTTTTGCTTGGGTTTGACAGATGAGATGGACTCACATGAGCAATGAGAGGGCAGTAGAACCCAGGGCCAGACCTGCAGTGCCAGAGGGGCAGCAGCATGCAGGGCAAGCAGGCAGCCTTCAGGGAAGCAGTTGACACTGGATACAAAGAACAGTTCAACTTGTTATGGGAGGGAGACTAAAAAAAGGAGGCAGAGCTGAAGAGAAACTTTCTCTCTCATCCTTTGGGTCACTCTGCTTCTCCTTATCCTCCCTGAACAGATAGCTTTAGCCTCCTGACATAATCCTATTTCAAGCTGCATTACTAGAGGTGATTTTTCTCTTTGCCTTCCACCTACACAGTCAATGCCACAACTCTCCAAAATGGGCAGTCCTGCTAGCTGGTCCCACCTCTTACAGGGACTCCCACACTGGAGCCACCCTCAGACTCACCATCTAAAGACTGCTGTGAAGCAGCTCCACCCTTCCCTCTGCCAGTGCTGCAAACAGAAAGGCAGTCATCCCATCTTGGCTGTCCACACCTGGCAAACAATAGATGGCAGGCTCTAAATAATTAACTAGAATCATTTTGTAATGCTCTGACCCCTGAACGCTGCACATCACTCATTCTCATACTCATGCTCACTCCACTCTTGCTATGGCTTTCTCATTCTGACAGTTAAGGCTTCCCTCCTGGGCTTCCACCAAACACCCATCAACTGACCCCTTCCTGTCTCACAAGCTTCATCATGCCAGCCATGCCACTTGGCCTGTAATATTCCTTTGATAACACAACAGAATAGTGCAAAAGACTGGTTGGGAGAAGGTGTTAATGCTTGGGCCCTGCTCTACTTCAGCTAAGGAATGTTCAAAAACTCTGACTTAGAAGTCAAGTTTGGTAGTATTTTCAGCACTCTGGGAGGCTGAGGCAGGAGGATTGCAAGTTTAACTGCAGCCTAGGCAACTTAACAGGACACTGTCTCAAAAAATAATAATAATAATAAATAAATAAAAATAATAAAATACCTCACCCTAACCCTAAGGCTGGGGATATAGCTTAGTGCAAAGGTCTGAAAGAAAAAAGGCTTGGGCCAGGGATTTAGCTCAGCGGCACCACATATGCCTCAAAAGTGCAAGGTCCTGATTACACCACTCCCAGCCCAGAGGAAGGGGATTCCGGGCTGCCATACCACCTCTCCTATCACAAAGGTAGGGGTCTCCAGGCTGCCATTCCACTGCTCCCAGCACAGAGGAGGTGAGCAGTGTGGGTGCCAGAGGGCCCCCCCCGCACATAAATAAGTCTCAAAACCAGACTTCCAGATCACCTACAGCAACACCAAAGGAAAATGGGATGGAACACTCTAATACGCAACAACCTGGACTGCCTGAACTGCCAACAAAAGAGGATCTGGAAAAAATGAAATTAGAAATAATTTCTCAGTTAAAAGCAGAGATTGTGCTCATAGTGCAAGACGTGATTGATAAATCTAGAGAGGAGCTGAGGACCATGACAGAATCCCAAAACAGGAAACAAATGGAATCCATAAAACAGATGCAAATAGATTTCCAGGAGATGAAAAACTCCACTGAAAGTCTACACAGCAGAATGAGCCAATATGAAGACAGAATTTCAGATATCGAAGATGAGATTGCAATTAGTGACCAGGAAAAGAAAAATTGCTTTAAAATTGTAAGGCTCCACAAGAAATCAATCCAGCAGCTGCTAGACAATGCAAAGAAGAATAACATAAGACTGATTGGAGTCAACAAAGAAACAGGAGAGAGTAAACATGACATAAAAAAACTGTTCACAGAAGTGATGGCAGAAAAATTCCCAAACAGGGGGAAAGAATTTGACATACAGATAAGTGAGGGATATAGGACTCCAAATAGCCTTGATCAAAAAATTCTACACATAGGAATATAAGCATATAATTGTTAACATTCCAGAAAGCCAACAGAAGAAAAAAGTTCTACAAGCAGTTAGAGAAAGAAACAAATCACATACAAAGGAAAGCCCATCAGAACACAGAAGACTTCTCAACACAAATTCTCAAGGCAAGAAGAGCTTGGAGTGATATATTCCAAGCCCTAAAGGAAAACACCCTCAAACCCAGACTGATGTACCCTGCAAAACTATCTTTCAAAATTAATGGAGAAATACGATAATTTCATAACAAAGAGCACCTTAGGAACTTCATGAATACCAAACCAACACTCCAAAAAAATCTTAGACAATATCCTAGGAAAAGACAATGAGGATCATGACTCCAGGAAGTCCAACAGAATGAATTCACTGGGTGCGACAAGAAATTAAACACAAAGGGGGAGACTCCAACAAAAAGAAAAAGTCATGACAATGATAAGTCAATATGTATCAGTTATAATGATCAATGTTAATGGTCTCAACTCACCAATCAAAAGAAATAGACTGGCAGAATGGGTCAAGAAGCAAAATCCAGACAGGAGGGGACTTCCAGGCCACCATCTGTCCCGCTGCTCCTGACCCAGAGGTAGGGGCTTCTGAGCCACCATCCCACTACTCCTGGTCCAGAGGAAGGGGCTTCTGGGCCACCATCCAGCCCACCATTCCTGGCCCAGAGGAAGGGGCTTCCCAGCCACTATCCATCCCACCACTCCCAGCCCAGAGGAAAGGGCTTTTGGGACACCATCTGTCCCTCCGCTCCTGGCCCCTGTCCCACCTCTCCCAGCTCAGAGAAGGTGAGCTGCGCAGGCGCCAACACCATCCCCCAAGTCGAAATGGGAAGACATGTAAATAAGTCACAAAGCCAGACTTCCAGATCACCTACAGCAACCCCAAAGGGAAATGAAATGGAACACTCTGATACTCAACCACCTGGACTCCCTGAACTGGCAACAAAAGGGGATCTGGAAAAAGTGAAATCAGAAATAATTTCTCAGATAACAGGAGAAATTGTGCCCCTAGTGCAAGACTTGATTAATAAATCTAGAGAGGAGCTGAGGAACTGATGGAATCCCAACATAGGAAAAAAATGGAATCCATAAAACAGATGGAAATAGATTTCCAGGAGATGAAAAACTCCATTGAAAGTCTACACAGCAGAATGAACCAATGTGGGGACAGAATTACAGATATAAAAGATAAGATTGCAATTAGTGACCAGGAAAAGAAAAATTGCTTCAAAATTGTAAGGGAACACAAGAAATCAATCCAGCAGCTGCTAGACAATGCAAAGAAGAATAACATAA